>JAQFXN010000681.1:0-19514 GCA_034693365.1 Liacarus xylariae | reverse complement strand
GACCTCGAGCCTAGGCCAGCCTCAGGCTGGCCTGGCCTCTGTTCATTTCTATGCATAACTATAATATTAATATTATTAATACCCCTGTGAATATTCAAATATTTATATTTCCTAGAGCGCCAGCGCAAAATACTTCCATAAACTCTAATGTTCTAATGAATTGTGAAATTTTTAACTAAATCTATTAAACTATTGGCAAATTATTAATCTAATATTCTACATCTACTGTATTATTCATTTATCTTGATTATTTTAGAATTCTGTAAAATTTGAGAAATTTAACAATAGTCCATAGCTCATCCTGAAAATTATTGATATTTTAAAAATCAATTTAATGAAATATAGTAATTACCATGGCTCATTTAGGCATTTGGCACAAAAACTAAACCCTTTTTATCATCTTGAGCATATTAAGATTGTTTATTTTATGATTAATTGTAAAAATATTAGTGTTTATATTGTTGTTGTTATGGTTTTATACAAAACAATATTGAATTTCTAATTATTTATTAAAGCACTGAAAGAAGCGAAATCTAAATGGGAAGAGGAGATGAAGGCAGCGATGGAGGAGAATGAAAGACAATTGAAACTTATTAAACAGTCATATGAGGAACGACTGCAACAGGAGTTGAAGGAACAAAAGCAGAAACAAAAGTCAGATCCAAAAGATGATAGAATTAAGATAGAAAAGGATAAACGAGACAATCCTTACTTATCAAACCTTAATTTTGACGAACAATTGTCCGGAAAAATCACTTATATTATTGGTATGAATTGATAGTCCTTTCCCTAACAAACAGTTTTATGAGAATGAAAACAATGCATTGGATTTGTATTGGATTCAAGTGGACAGAACATAGTTTTCTAGTTACCAACAATCAGGGATGCGCTGAAGGAGTACAGTCCGGAATACCCCTGTGATTTCAACTAAGACTTTTATTGGTCGCTCGCGCGAGTTCACCCCAGCAAGTTTTGAGATAACGGTGTAGTTTTCGAAATATTCTGTAAAAGTCTTAATTCTTGAAAAATACCAGAATTTGGTTAAATTTTGTTAAGTTTTTACAAAATTCATCGAAATTCTATTAATTTGTCATTTTTAATTAAATTCTGTAAATTCGGATATACCCTCCCACTGGACTTTCCCATTAGTCCCTAAATATTAAATTACATCATAGCCCGGAATACATCCTTATGACATTTTTGAGGTCTGTGCATCCCTGGCTATCATAATAAAATTGGTTATTTTTTAAATTAGCAAAGTATCAAAAAATTAGTCAAGAATTAAATATAATTTTTAACTCCGCTTTCGAAGAAAAAGCGCCTTCGAAGAAAATTCGTTTCCACCACTCCTCATCCTACTCCCACCCCCATCATCTACCCATCACCACTGGAATTCTATAAAAAGTAAAACTGAGCCTGCTATAAAAATTAGCCCATCATGTTGTTTCTATGATAATCAAATCTTAACTTTGATTAAAATGAACATGGTAAATATTTTTCTATATTAGGAAAGGGTTCGAACACAATCGGTAAATCAGACGACTGTACTATTGTACTGATGGGTCCGTCCATTCAAGAACATCACGCAGTTATCAATCGTTTAGAGAACGGCAAAGTAATTATGGAGAGGTGTTCTGATGAGTGCCGTATACTTCTTAATGGAGATCCGGTCACACATAAAGTCAATTTGAGTCATAACGACAGACTCGTGTTTGGCACAACACAGCTGTTTGTGTTCATACATCCCGACCAACAGCTCAAGTCTAAGATGACATACGCGGACGTGACGTTCGAGTTGGCACAGGAAGAGATCGCCACTAAAGCCGGTTTTGCCGTCAATAACGAAGACCAGTCTATGGAACAGGCGATACTCAATAAGGATCTGCTGGAAGTGATACCGGCTGTGGATGAGGCGAATGCCATTAGCGAGGAGTTGGAAAAGTTTGTTCGATTCGAGATAATGCTTGTGTCGCCACAATTCCTGGGAAAGGCTGGGGAAAGAACGGAAGTAAACTTACTTTTGATTTTAGTTAAACTAATTTATTGCTTTCAAACAGAATGACACAAATTATTCTTTAATAATAATATTTTCTTAAATTCTATCAAATAATCTGTTGTTTTAAAACTTTTAAATTCTGTAGAATTTTAATATATATGTATATTTAGACCATTGAACAGAATATTCTTTAATTTTTAAAATGTTTAGTAAGTATTATAAATTCTTATAATTTGTATATTATATTTGTGTAGAATATTCTGTTCCTCAAATAGAATTTCCAAAAAAAACATCTTGAATTATAAATGAATTTTCTGAAACGGAATATTTGATTAAAAATTAATTGAATGACAATTTACACAAGAAATCACTCTTATCTCAGTCTTTGAATTTAATCGATTCAGTGATAATTAAGTTTCAATTAATTTAGAAAATCAGTTACTAATCCTTTTAAATACTATTTATGTCAGGTTTACGTGCGATTGCGTAACATTGAAAGTGGACAGGAGTTTGAATTGACTAAAGACGAGTTCCTCAATAGACTCTATGTTATGAAAGAGATGTATCAAAACTACGAAAGCGGCGAAGAGGACTGGGATTTACCGCAGGTTTATAATAATTATTATAGAATTTCTCAGAAATAGTTATTTTATAAAACATTAATTCTTTGATTGAATGGCTTAGGATAGGGACCCGTTTCTGGAAGACCCGAACCGGGAGTGTCATATCGGCACAGTTCAGGTGTATCTGCAATCACTAGCCTTCATGATTGAGCTCAAGGAACAGTTGTCTATTAATGACTACAGCGGAACAGAAGTGGGAATAATTAACATCGAAATAGTGCCCTGCGATGAGACGGGCAATGAATACGATGAAAGGGATGACGTCTATGTGGACAGTCCTCAGGAACTATTGGGTCGATCTATTCATTTTGTGGTCAAAATTAATGGCTGTCGAGGACTTCCAGTGAGGTTTACGGTATGTATTCATATAATTAGAGACAAACCGAATGATGCTTTGGTTAATACCGGTCTAATAGCTTTCCCAATACAAACCATTAATACAACTATGTATTCGACTAAAAAAACCTTATTTTTGGTTTTGTTTTGAGAATTTTCATAGGATTATAACAAGTTTAAGCAGAGAAAGTGTTCTGGTTATCATTTAACTCTGTGGATATCTAGATATTCTCAAGTTAATAATCTAATCATTAGAAAGGAAAGGTTAATGATAAAAGGGTCGATAAAAGAGTGATTGTTTAGTTAAGAATTTCATCAATTCTAAAAAAGCTCAATTTTTGGTATTTAGTAATATCTAGTTAATATTTTTAATATAATCACAATAGAAAGAGCAATCGTAAAATAGTTTAACCTGATGCATTTTTATGCCACCTTAATCACCATTTTTTAAATAAAGAACAGTATTTTTAGTAATTTATTCGACTTTATAGGACATTTACGTCATGTTTCGTGTATTCCTCGACGAAGAGGACACCAAAACAGACTCGATGTCCGACACAACGAATCCGGACTTTAATTTCAAAAAGATATTCACTTTTAGAAGAGTTACACAACAACTGGTTGACTATCTAAAGGACGGATTTCTAAATATGCAGGTCTGGGGCAGACAGACGGTCAGGTTTAGCAATATTAGCAAACAGTCGGGTCGCAACACAAAGCAACTGTTCCAGGAAGAGCTGGACAAACAGGGCAGTGAACTGATGCACGGCTTCAAAATGAACGGTCGTATTGTTGATCCGAACAAACAGAGCATTATTGTTGAACTGTTGCTAATGAAGAAACAACAGGCCCGACAGCAGCAGAGGATTGCAAGTCTAAGTCCTCTCTAAACCTAATCCTTGTCCTAATTTTCCAATTGTTAGTCAAAATTCTTTCGTTTTCATTGTGTATTCTGTTATCACTTTTAGGAAAATATAAGACGTTTAGTAGAAATCGCAGAACAATATAGGAAACGAAAAATTTCCGTTCAATTAGTCAAAGATTTATTATTCACGACAACACCTGAAATGGCAGAGGCATTGATATCACAAGTGCCTGAAGGTATTGACTCTAATGCTTATAAATTCTGCACAAAATAAATCCAATCTATTCTATTGTACAATATATTGATAATTAACTATAGATAAACTTTTTGACCCTTGAATTAAACCCAAGTTATAAACCCAAGAGTTTGGAATACTTGAAATTGTAGACTCAGTGCAAGTCATTGATCCGAATCATTGACTGGTAGACTACCAGTCACTACCAGTAATTCAAATGAAATGAAATCACTTTCTACAGTATAATCATATAAATAACAGAATCATATTAACTGTTTATTACATATCTGTATATTTTGAAATCAATTTACAATTCAAGGTTTAAATTATATCATAGATGTATTAAATTAATATTATTAACATCGTATGATCTACTGTATGCTTAAATTCCATTAGATTTTGTCCTTCATAAGATTTAACTAAGTATTTAATTATAAAAGATGAAATTATTTTATTATACTGGATCTAACTAACAATTTGAGCAATAACTGTTTAGTAAGTGATCAATTTATAAAGCGTTTATATCATCAGGATAATATTTGATCACATGATTTACACATGTTATTTTAGTTTCAGTTTAATCTTGATAGAGTGCTATTTAGGAATGGCTAACAAGTGCTGTTACAACTACTACTGTTAATTCTTGTAAGTGGGTTTAATCAAAATACAACTTGATTTAGAAAAATTAACATAATACCTTCGATGCAAGGATGCGCAAAGGGTGGCCCAGTCCGGAATACCCCCTGTGATTTTGGCCGATACCAAGAAAGTCGCTCGCGAGGTACCCTCCCCAACCCTTAGCAATTTTGAGATAACAACGCCGAAGGGGCCGTTATCGGAATATTCTGTGAAATTCTGTCTAAATTTTAAGAAAAATAACACAATTTTGTCAAATTCTTGCTAAATTAGTCCAAATTCTGTTAGATTGTGTCATTTTTAATTAAATTCTGCAAGAATTTGACGATTGCGCAATATCCTCCCTTGGACTCTCCATCCTGTTTAAAATTTGGGCAAATTTGTGACGTCACAGCCCGGAATACCCCCCTTTACTTCGACAAAAACCAATACCCCCTCCCATCAAATTTTTTTCTTTGCGCATCCCTGCTCTGGTATCAAAAAATTTATTAACGGAAAGTTAAAAATTTTAGACAAAAAATGGCAGATTTGAACTATTTTTTCAAAAACACCCATTTTAACTTTGTATCCAAAAATAAGTTTGAAATTGATAAGTAAGAAATAATTTATTGCAAAATAGCTGCAATTTTATAATCAGAAAAATTACTTATTTCCCCTCTATTTTTTTAAAAAAAATCCAAAGAAAAATCTGCATACTACCCCCTACTTCGTCGAACCATGATGATCTCTAGTACTAACATTTAATACAGTTAATAAAATATTAATATAAAATTCTCGAACGCATGCAATTTTGTTATAAGTTTAAAGGTGTTAGAAAAAATATACACGTATATAAATTATTAAGCTATTAAATGTAATTCATAAAATACAGCATTTGCAAACAGATGTTTGTAATCAAATATAATTAGCGCTTTAAATCCTCATTATTATTATGCAATTAATTTACATGTCTTTTATGTTTAGATTGAATAAGACTCCGAAAATTTATTAATTTTATTATATCTTACAAAAGATATTATTACTATTTATGCGTCCAATCATTAATAATTGTTTGGTTCCGTTTCTCTTGGCATAGATGACCACTACGATAGCATGAAAGCCACGTCCGGTATCTGTACTATTCTCTGACAAACAATTCCCCCTCACATCAAAACCAAGAATTAACTACAAACTAATCTAACAATCAATCGGCTCATCAAGTCTTTCAATGAACTTTTTTTTATGTATTAATTATTAAGTTTTAATATGTTTTTAATGCAACAAAAAATAATTTAAAATACTGTTAATTCAGAAAAATTATAAAAACTAAACTGTATGAAATTTTTAATCATTATTACATTTGTAAATGTCAAAACATTTGAATGATTTTTTTTAGTAAATTTATAAATATTTATAATGTTCACATGATGTTTTTAGTTAACATTACGAATAAAATCCTAGATTCTTTTTTATGATCTATACAACACTTAAAATGCAAAATATTATGAAACTTCTAGTGAAACATTGACTTTCATGCAGGGATGGGTAGAGGGGAGTACGGCTCAAAATTCCCTCCCTTGTGATTTTGGCCGATACTAGCTCGTTCGTGAGGTCCTCTATTGCTATCTTGAGAAAACGGTGCCGAAGTCGGAATTTTTGAAATATTTTGTTTAACTCTCGAAAATAACAGAATTTTTGTTAGATTTGGTCAAATTCTGTTAAAATGTCGCAAAAATACAGAGAAGGTATTTTGCAAAATCTCAGGGGGTATTTAGGCTATATCCCCCTTGGCGATCCCTGGAATATAGGGTGGGGCATTTTGTAATCGTCAAATATTGCTGAATTTGATTTTTAAATGACATAATATAACAAGATTTCGTCAAATTCTACAAGAATTTAACAAAATTCTATTATTTTTATTTAGACAGAATTTCACAGAATATTCCAAAAGTGGAGCTTTCAAACTAGGAACTTTCAACACAAACTATCTCAAAATTGCTCTTTTTTTCTTCACCACATGTAGGGGTATTTTTACTATACCCCCTATTGGGCATCCCCAGTTTTCTTTCAAATTCTGTTAATCAAATATACTTAATAAATGAATCATAAAACCGGTTTTAAACGAGTTTTAATTGGAAAAAATTGATATTTTCAAAATGCCCCCAAAATGGCCAAATTTTTAACTTCATAAGCCCATAGTGATCCCCCTCCCCCTAGCATTAAACGTTGGGCATCCCTTGGTTTGAAATTCTACTTTAAATGTTTGCAATGCTATCTCTATTTTGCATGTTCTCAATGCCACTCCACTCTGTTTGAAGAGGAAGCAACACTTGAATGTTAAATGTTGATGCAATAGAGGATTTCATCAACTTTTAATATGTCAATATCAGTCACATGTTCACACCCCTACTCTGCTTCCCCTCTAATAGTCAACAGAGCCAATCGAGTTCATTGATTTATTTTTTATGCTGACATTTTGGCAATGCTTTTAATAATAAATATTTGCGCATTTACGTAATGGGGGGAAGGAAGTGGGGGAAAGTGCAACATACTATTGTTTTAACTAAAATTAATTGATGCAATAGATGGGAATAATAAATAAGCATGGGGGAAAATGTAATTTTAAAAATATTTAAATTTAATTGTTTCCCAGAGGAAAATAACCCTGTTTAGATTAGTCAAACCAGTACAACTACATTAGTTTTGGCCCAATTAACTATAGCCTGGATGCTTTGATGCAATCACTCAATGCAATTGCAGTCACTTTACTACAAACCAATCCATAAATGAAGTGCTGATAAAATAAAGTGAAATGCATTTGCACTTCAGTTCAGTTCAGTGCAAATCAGAAGAGCCAAACATAGATAGGGTGGACATAGTGTGCGGACGTGGCTTATAGTGGTGTTGTGTTGACTGCAATCAAATGCACTGAACTTTCAACGGAATATTTGCTGACGTTATCGCCATTTTTGGCGTACACTATAAGCACTATAAGGACTGTTAGGACTATAACATAGATTTCCAGTAAATTCCAGTTCTTTGTAAACCAAATGAGTTTTGTGTAAAACGTATCCAAACTTTTGAAAAACAGTTTTTTTACATTAATTAACATTAAATCAATTGATTTTAAAACTAAATTAACTCCGATTTGAGTTTAAATAAGAGTTTAATTGTTATAAAAATTGATTATAAAAAATATTTTTTGATTACTTTATAATAAGTATTGAATAGTATTTGTGTTAAAGCAGTGTTCAGTCGAGTCATTGGCACTCAATTACAGCTATTGTTGAATCAAATTGTGGCACAAAATCCATAACTAATTGCAATTGTTTTTATCAATCAATCCATTGAATCCAAACATAATGTCTATCCTCTCGAACGACATCGACATCGCAGACGACTCCCGAAGAATATGCGGCCAAAAGATCGACGACTCGGAGGAGACCTCTTGTGGCCGAAGCAGTAATGAGAATCCGGCCAAACGGCGAAAGACTGGCCACCAGTTGTCGGAACCCATGGCCTCCACATCGACAACGAGTGCCGACGAGTTCACTGCCATTACGGACACAACAGGGGCTGAAATACCGCCGACGACTGTAGAGGACTGGATGTCAACACTGATACGTGAGCTCAACGAACCCCAGACTATCAACGACTTGTGTCCCGAAGTGTTCCAAATAATTATCGCCAAATATCTGAAGCAAAACAATTGGCGTAAATTAGTTCCGCTGAGACTGGTCTGTAAGTACTGGCGCTCAAACATCGACGCATACCTGGCCTCTCGTCACGGCTTCCAATACACGGGTCGCGTGAATAAGGGATCGCCGCCACCGGTCATGAATTACTATGAGTTCAACGCAATGCTTAGCTTTTATCCAAATATGAGACAATTGATTGTTAAGAACTTTACGGTTTCGGACCATTTGGTGGCCATTTTGCGACAGAATGTGCCCAAATTGGAGCGCATGTCGCTGTACGGGTGCCGTAACTTGAGTTGGAAAGGGATCACTATTATGGCGGTTCGGTTCCCACAACTCAAGTTCATAGACGTCTCTAATTGTGATTTGGATGAGAATCGGTTTGTATTTGTTTTAATTTATTGTCTTTTAATTGAGTTTTGAAATTAATTTTTATGCATTTTTTTCCTATAGTTTAAGCATTTTATGCGAAAATCTACAGAACCTGAAGATTATTAATGCCATAAACCCGGGCCGAGACGTGACTGGACTATGTTTGGCTAAACTGGGGCCACAAATACAGGACATCTGGATTGGACTGAACCACTTGCCGGACGTGAATCCGGCTCTGAGAGCACTGGTCTCCGGAAACGGAAAGAGATTACAGCACTTCGGGCTAATTGTGGCCAACTATCAGACGACTGACTGGTCTATAATCACTGATAATATGAAACATTTAAAGAGTTTGAAATTGACGTTCGGCTCATACCGTTCGGGAACACTGAAACACTTCGCGGCCCTCAAGAACCTGGAGTTTCTGGTGTTGGCGGAGGACTCGCGTAATGAGAACGAGTCGGTTCTGACCGATGACTCACTCATACCAGTGATCAAAGGCTGCTCTAAACTAAAATCTTTATCGATCGCCGGAACAAAGCAGAACACCTGTCGGTTCACACCCGGATCTATTGCACTGATCCCCCGATTCTGCAGACGTATGGAACAAATCCGGTTCCTAAACGCCCACAACATTGTCAACGAAACACTCTTAGAGTTGTCTACAATGCCATCACTGCTTGTATTGCACTTGTCCTCAATGAACGGCATCACAACACAGGAGTTCTCGGAGTTCATGAAACAGTCGCCTAAAGTGCGTAACATTCGGATCAGTGACTGTCCAAACATTAACGAAAGCATTATCGATGTGTTTAAAGCCGTGGCCACTAATAGACCCGAAGAGAAGATAAAAGTATATTTGGAAGGAATCAAAGTTACGAAAGACTTGACTGTTTTGCCCAAAAATCTCAAATTTGATATTAAGCCGAAACCCGAGTCGGAATCGGTGGCCAAACCTGAAACCAGTAATAATAATATTACACTAATTCAGTCCCAAAATAACAATAATAACAGTTAATAATTAACTTTTTGAATACAATGTTAATTGAATTTTTGTGATTTTTTTTCTATCTATTTCTCCCACTCTTTGACATTACATCTAAACTTAAATTACATTTTTTGTTTCATTTAATTATTACTACATTTGATTCAATTATATATATATTTGTCACTTAAGTCTATCTCTTATATTAAAAGTTTTTAATAACTAATTTTTCATACATTTGTTTATTTTCTCATTTTAGTGACGCATTTGTTGATTTGAGTTAACAATTAATTTATTATTTGTCAAACAATATATAAATAAAACACAAAATTGTATGAATTTTATTGATTGAAATGATTTTTTTTTATAAAGGACTGAACAAACGTTTCTCTCAACTGTTTCTCCCCTTTTTTTGTGTTAAAACGAATTATTTTTTATTTAATTATATTTAAGTTTTAAGAAAAAACATTTTTAAGAATAAAAATTACTGTAATTTTATTTCCAATTAATGTCTTCTTTTAATTATTTCAAGTCATCTAATTTGATGTCTCGGCCCAAGCGTTCGATTTCGTCCAGAATAAAGTCCATGTCCTGAGTGGTGCGTTCGGGAAAGCACGGGATCGCCAGACGGAAAAAATTGGGCAACTGTTTAGTGGACAGCGGCTGATAACCGATCATAAGTGTCCCGAATTCCATCATTCGCTTCTTGATTATTGGCGCCACTTTGGACAGTACTTCCGGTGCAATAGTTTTTCCATTTTGTCTTAACTCTGCCGGTATGTACCAGAAGGAGACCAAATTGCTCTCGTATTCATCCAAAACTAGCTTAAAACCAGCCCTTTCTCGAAGTTTTTCTGTTATATATCTGTTTAACAATAAATTGAATTAAAAACCTATTTCTGAACCCATTTATAGACAAAATCTCATTATAAAAATGTTTAATCATCTCTGACTATATATCTTAACATTTATGGCAAATATAGTAAGTTTTGAGAAAAGAAAATCAAATTTTAGAATTCAGATAACATACTGAGCCATATCATAGACATTGTTGACCACTCTCTCCATTCCCGACTGGCCATAGGCTTTGAGTTGAAGCCATAGCTTAAGTGAATCTACTTTTCTGCCGCATTGTATAGATTTGTCTCCGGAGTCATAGCTCGCGTCATAGTATTTGTCCGATTGGAAGATGTATTCGGCTCTCAATGAGTTGGTCTCCACCAAAATCTTCGGGTGTTTTGTCAGCACAACTGTGCACTGTTGCGGAACACAAGTCATTTTGTGCAGATCCCAGGCCACTGAGTCAGCCCTGTCTACGCCGGCCAATAGATGTCTGTGTCGAGTGGACAGTAGCCACGATCCGCCCAAACAGGCGTCGACGTGAAACCAGAGACCGAACTCCTGGCAAATGTCCGCTATTTGTGGCAACGGATCAAAAGCCCCCAACACTGTGGTGCCAGAGGTGGCCCCAACCATATACGGCACTTTACCCTCGCTTTTGGCCTTTAAAATACTTCGGCGCAACTCTTCCGGAATTATACGTCCCTTTTGGTCGGCTTTCACTTTGATCACCGACTCTATGCCCGAACCCAACCAAATGGCACTCTTGACAAACGAATAGTGCGACTGAAAAATCAATGGAAACCATAATTGGACTGAGATTTCAGTAAATTATTGTTTTCGTTACGAACTTTTAATTTTAAAGATCTTAAACTCATTTCTTATTTCATTAAATAAATAAAACTTTTTTTGTTAATTGCTTTCAATAACTTATTTACAAAGCTTTCGCTCATTTGTTAAGGATTTAAAGTTTAGAATAAAATTAATTATTTATAACAATTGAATCAAAACCCAATTGAAGAATAGTTTTATCACATTCTTAATGATACCCCAAACCAATTGAACTAAATGAATATAGCATCTAGTGAAAAAAGTTCTATAATTGCTATTCCTTTAGTTCAATTGGTTTGTGGTATCACTAAGAATGTGATAAAACTTTTATATCACTAAATGCTTAAAATTATATTATAATTCAAATCAATTAAATGACTCACTTCTTCAGAAGCAAACATCACGAGTTGACCCAAATGTTGGATACCTTTTTGCTTAGATTCAGGGAACTGATGGTGTCTGGCCATTACCATACCATATGTGTTAGCACTGGAGCCTCCGGGACAGAACATGCCGTCTATCAATTGGTCTTCATATCCAACCACTTGTCCTAAATATTTGATTAAATACTTTTCCATGACTGCAAACACTGGTGATATCTCCCAGGTGGCACTATTAAGCATGGACATATTAGTTTTAATATGCTTATACTTAAACAACAAATATACTGAATAATAATTTTTATCAGTACTTTAAATCGCATTGTTTTGACAATTAATTCTAAAAAATATGAAATAAACCAATTGTTTCCCAAAATCTTTGCGAATTCTTGTTATAATTATTGAGATTCCGGTAAATTATTCTTTTAAGTGAGGCTTAAATGCTTTTAAACGAAAAATTAGCAACTTTTGTCAGGGATAGGGAAAAGAACAAATTTCAGGGGAGGGTATTGATTTTTGACAAAGCCATGGGGTATTCCGTGCTGTGATGTCATAAATTTTGCAATGTTTTGGACAGTGGGAGGTCCAGAGGAGGGTATCTTACAGAATTTAATTAAAAATGACGCAATTTAACAGAATTTCGACTAATTCTGTAAGAATTTAACAGAATTTGACAAAAGTCTTATTTTCTAATAATTTAGACAGAATTTCACAGAATATTCAAATCTGTATTTACTAGCTCCGTTTTCTCGAAATTGGTATTGTGGGAGAGGGTACCTCGCTAGCCGCCTAGGGGGTGTCGACCAAAATCACAGGTGACAATCCGGGTTGTACTCCGTTTCTCCTTCCCTGATTTTTGTCTGTGTTGACAATTATTTTAATAAATTCTTTAAGAACTAATCAGAACTATTTGAGTAACGGTACTTAATAATGACCCATAACATCGATAAGATTTAACAATGAAAGTTACTGTTATACAGATGTAATATATAATTCCATAATAAAATTGATTAAAAATTTTGTAATTAGTGTGATTGTATATTTTATTAGTTACTTTAATTTCCAAGGACATTTTTAAAAAATATTCTAATGGCTTTATCCACTTAGAATTGACCCCAAATCTGTTTAATTTTGAAAAATATCCCAAGCTCTTAATCTGGGTAAAACTCAATTGATGTAATTTAAATTTCACCATTCAAACTTGGTACAATTTAAATGTTTAGCAGCATTATTAATTATACTTTTCTCTGAACTAGAATCTTGAACGTATTAAACCACCCCGGATAACAAGAATCTGGTTATTGCATAGAATAGACATAAAATAATAATTTTCATACGCGCTTGTGTTGAGTGCATCTGAAAGCCAGGCGCCCGACAAAGAATACTGTTCTGCCCCTCCATAGAGCTGGTTATAAAAGTTTGGATGAGCTTTGAATAAAATCACAAAATGATAAGTAGAAGAATATTCTTATTAAAGAATTGCAAAAAACTTCTTGTGCTCTTTCACTCACTTGTTTTAACGCTGTGCTGAATAACTTGACGACAAATGTCCAGTAGTTTTGAATCGGACTCTTCTTTTTCACCAATAGTCAGATCCAAAGAGTTCTTAACCAAAAACAATAATAAGTGATTACAAACTATTGATTTGAAAATTTGTTTAACAAATGAAACGAAATAATAATTTCTTACCTCTAATTCATTCGGATATTTAAAGTCTAAAACTTTTTGCTGATTTTGTTTAACAAACCCTCCGTTTCCTAAAATTTTTTGTTCGTCAATAATAACATCAAATAATTTTCTAATGAATTTGTTGTTATTATTAGAACTCATTTTAGATTTAATATGTATTTAAAAATAATTAAATTTTTAACAAACAGTAGATTCACTTAAACTTTTATAATATTACAAAATCAAACGACAGTATAAAACAATTAAAGCAAAACAACAATTGATAGTTAGAAATATATAATTGACATATGATTTGAGTTATTGTTAGGTTTTATTCTGAAATATCATAAATAAAAAGTAGACTTCAGAAGCAAATTATTGTTATTATATTACTCTTCAGTACCGGTACTTTTGTCTGTACTGTTGTACTCAAAATTTATGTTCAAAAATCTATACAAAATTCAATGCCACAAAACTGGTGACTGAATTACTGTATATTAGAGTGAAATTTATAAGCGAAAGAACTTTGAATTTTATTCTCAATATCTAATAAACTAAAGATATTTTTTTCCGTTTGACTTCTTATCCAATAGAGAGTTGAAGGCCTTCTCTGGCATTCTTTAAATTAATAACTTATGAAACAAAAAGACAATCTATTGACCGGTTTATAGTCTGTTATGGGAATATGTTTTGAAAGTCTGGGCGGTTTTAAAATGATATATGAATTAGGATTTCAAAAGCCATAATTTAAATGAGTGAACCGACAAAGAATAGGTAATTAAATTACATTAGAAAGAACATTAAGCAGGGGTAGCCAAGGTCGGTCGAAATCATGAGATATAGGTGAGGGTATTTTGAGAAAATATTCTCAACATGTCAAGGAAGTATACAATATTCCAAAATATTATATAAAAAAATGTAAAGGGGGAGTAAGGTGAAAACAATGCTTTTTTTGTATGCTGCTCAAAAAGTGGGGGTGGGGAGTATTTTGCAAAACGTCAGTCTTTAGGATATATTGCCTTGGCTACCCCTGTCATAGAGCTTCTGACACATTCCGAAAACATTGTTAGTGGAAAAGATCTAGCTTCTTTTACTTCTATATACTTTTACTTTTAAAACAATAAGATTTTAAAATAAAATATCACAATTTGGAACAGTTTATTTAAGATTAACAATCGATCAAAGTATCAAATTTCACATATCCTGCTTAAATCTGACCATTATTAGAGCCTAAGTATAAAATAGTGACTAATTGCCAAAAAAAGATACAAAAGTTATAACTTAATCATTTTGTTTCTAATATTTATCGCTCATCCAGGTACAGTCAGTTTTCTATTTCCAATTGAGATATTGTTACTTGGTACTCAAAAAATAATAAATAACTGAATAAGTTTTATTTTTATCAACATTTCTTAAAATTCATTGGACTGGCGCAGGCCTTCCTTGAGGTTAGTTGAGCATCACTTGCACAGTGTTGACGGTGCCACCTCAAAGTAGTGCCATAAACTTATGATTAAAAAAAATGGTGGTATGTCTAGAAACCTATGCACATCGATTGAGGAGGTCATTCTGAATATGGCATTTCTTTGCAAAATTTCCTAAACCTTGGCATATAGTTGCTAGAGGGCGCTAAAATATATAGTTTAAATTAATTACTTCTAACACTCGAGACATCGATTCGGACTAATTCGCACATGCTGAATCGATTGGAAATAGTCTCGAACTCGAAAACAGACTGATTTGTGGGATAATGGGCTAAAATTAATAATTTGGCACAAAGACCACAATTTCGAAAGGTTTTTAAGGATTTTAAAGATTAATGGCATCAATAATCAATTCAGCATATTTGATTTAGATAGAATAATTTAAATTATATATTTTAACACCCTCTTCCAACTATATGCTAAGGTTTAGGAAATTTTGCAAACAAATGCCTGGCACATCAACACTGTGCAAGTTATTCTCAACTAACCTGAAGGCAAGGCCTGATATAAACTATTAAATATTTTGTTCAAATCTAGCAGCACTTTCTCCTCTCTAGAACAAGTGACTAGCTCATTCATAGCAGTGAAATGAGAAGAACTGAGCGCGATAAATACATTTTTGATAAAATGTAAAGACCAGAAGTGATACACCCTTGGTTGGAATCGAAAGAGCTATCCTTCACTGAGAAATGGGCCATCACTACTACCACTATTTCGCTTTTGTTCACTGCATTTATTTTTAATTTAAATCAAAATACAGTATACAGTAATGTTTTTCAGCGATGGGCAGAGGAAAAAATCTTAGAAGGGTCTCTGGTTTTGCGAAATGACAGAGGGAGAGTATTCTCTGCTGTGATATCACAATTTTCCAAATTTGTAGAAAAGAGGGTAACAGGCTACTTTCGAATGGTGAAATTCTTTTTGAATTTAATAAAAATGATGAAAATTAGCAAAATTTCGACGCATTCAGCAAAGAATTTATATTTATTACACAGTTTGCTAAATATTCTGTAAAATACTTTATAAATTTTGAAAACAATAGTAGAAGTTTCTAATTTTCTATAGAATTTAATAAAATATGTTCAATTCTGTAGACTATTAGCATAATTTTACTAATTTTAACAAGAATTTAACAGAATTATAATATTTTTCCGGGAGTTATACAGAATTTGCAAAATATTAAGCTAAGGATGTAATTTTAACAAGTGTAAATACTTAGCAGTGAGCATATCTGGCCAAAATTCCAGATAGATTATTATGTGCTGTTCCTCCTTTGGCCATCCCTGTGTGTCTTACAATAATGCAGTTCAGTTATATAAAGTGTTCACTATTTTATCACAATTGCGTCAATTGTATTAATTCATATAACTTTCCTTGTCGATTGTTAAATGCGATAAAATGTGCCAATCTATATTCATTTATAAGAATGCGGAAGGATTTAAGATTCTTTATCATATCTGTTACATAGATGACGAAGGTAATTTGCCATAATTCATACAAAAATTTTTTTAATGCTGATAAAACTGAATCTTGATAAATGATTTAACAAAATTGACAAGGAATATTAAAACATGTGAATCCTTTCAATCAGGAGTAAATGAATAGTCTATTACTGGAATAATTAGAAAATTTATAATAATATTATAATTTGTTTTAAGTCATGAAAAAAGCATTGAAAATTTTTATAAAAATTCAAAACTTCATTTTCAGAATATATTCAGCGATGTTTAGGTGTTCCCGGTACAATGTTCATCAGAGAAGGCCAACAATGAGGAATGGAGTTGGAGTAGATGTATAGAGAAGAGTACTTCAAAGGAGCTTTTCTTAAATACCTGGAGTGGTTGATACAAATGATAGGTGAATAAAAACTGTACGAGAATTTTGTTGAATATAACTCTTATTGACAAAATTAAAAAAATGTAACAATAGATAATTTTATTAAATTAACAAAAATATGTATAATTCCTAACAGATTTACTGAATACAGTTATAATTAGAGAAAGTTCCACAGAAATTACAAAAATATACTGTGACTTCGGAAAAATAGATCAGACATAATTCTTTTAATCAGCCTGCATTAGCAAGATTTTCTCACTGCACAGCCGGGAATTTCAAAATATTCACTACAGCTTCACTCACTCATTGGTGTGATATCGTGAATATTATCACTGATTTATGAGGACAAGACTGAAAAATATTTAAATATTGTAGTTTGATGCCGAAATGAATTGGGATTTAATTAATATATATTGTTAGCATGTTAATTTAAGTTTTTCAGACTCTTATATATTAACAAATTTTTTGTGTACACTCCAGGACATAATCAGTTTAAACTGTTTAAATGTAAAAATTGGCTTATGCACTGGCGAGGGCCACCTGAGTTTGATTGTTTATATGTTTCATATATTTATTTTTACTAGAATATTTAATGATTTTACTAAATAAAGAGATAATTTACAGTTTACATCAGTTCATTCTAGAAATACAATATTTGTTTGAATATAAATAATAAATTTAATATTTCAGCTAGTTTATTTAAAAATACTTATTTAATCGATATACTCTACGGGCAAAATAAATGTTCTAGAATCAATCTTGGGCTTCAATGCTGGTTTTGGCTTGTTTATATTTGGTTTGCCGTTATTTGGCTTTTTTGGTGGTTTTATACCTGTCCCGTGTGGTCGAGGTTTACCCCACGGCCATCCACAGTGTTTACAAGGCTCTGGCCAATGTTCTGGTTCAGGTGTGGGCGGATATGTAGGAGCAATTGTAGTAACTGGGGGAGCAGTAATTGGAGGTGTAGTGGGTGGAGCTGTAGTGGGTGGAGGAGTAGTGGGTGGGGGTGTAGTTGGTGGAGGAGTAGTGGGTGGGGCTGTAGTGGGTGGAGGAGTAGTGGGTGGGGGTGTAGTGGGTATAGGAGTAGTGGGTGGGGCTGTAGTGGGTGGAGGAGTAGTGGGTGGGGCTGTAGTGGGTGAGGGTGTAGTGGGTGGAGGAGTAGTGGGTGGAGGAGTAGTGGGTGGAGGAGTAGTGGGTGGGTGAGTAATGGGAGGAGTGGTAGACGGAGTTGTAGTGGATGTTGGTTCAGGTGCAGGTGTTAGATTTATAATAACAGTAGCACTTCCACCGTTGCCACCATTTCCTCCAGGACCACCATTGCTTCCATTCCCGGTTATATTATTGCCACCATTACCACCATTTCCACCATTCCCTCCATTGGCCACATCAACGTTTATATCTAAAATTTAACAAAATAATAGCTATAAATCTTTATTTAATAAAATTAAAGTGTTTAATATTGCCACTGGCACACTTATTGCATTACAAGTTCTACGATTAGTTTTAGATAATTGTATGGTAGATATAAAAAGCTTTAAATATCTTAAATTAAAAATCAGCTTGGATCTATAATACTCTATTAAGAAATATATACTTGAATGCTGAATTATCATTAAAATTTGAATTACAATTAAAAAATCAAAGAAGCAAATTATTTACTCTTTGAACAATAAATAACCCTACATTTTATCTGAAATAACATTGATAATTTTATTAATCAGAGTTTAAACGTTTAATATATTATATCTAAAAATGAAAATAAAATATTGTGTCAAAATGTTAAATATACTTTGAAAATATTGGCTATCTAATTTATCCTGGTCCACTTGCTCACTCTCTCGTTGTTCGATTGGAACGGCAAATACATAAACAGCACTTAGATATTGAGAAATAATTATAAAAATAGAAATTTTCATTTCGTTTCTAACCCTTAGTCCACAAAAATATTTAGTGCTCATAAACGAAAAGCTCATATACAGGTTTCAACTATTATATATGCACTAATTAATGAAAAGCTGCCAATTAGATATGATCAAGTTAAAATTGAGATTAAGTTCTCGGTAACAGATTAGTAAAATAATGTAAAATAAAGCGAAACAATGAAAGGTTGTACCACTAGCTGTTTATTTTTATTTTGTCTTGAGTTTATGTTAAAAGGTCAGCTTGGATACCAGACTGGGTATATTACGATAAATTTATAAAAATGATATCTTAAATATTTATAATAAAGTTTGCGGTATATCTTTTCGTGTCATTTTTCCCAAATAATGTCGCAGAATATTCTATAAAAATTTAGAAAATTTGTGAAAGATTAATCCCTTATAATGGACAAATTCTGTTAAATAATTCCTAATATAATTTAGTAGTTTATAATTAATTGTTAAATTCAATAGGATTCTCTGATTCATCTTTTGTCTTGTTCTAAACCCACTGAAAAAATAAAATTGGTCAACTTTCAAGCTCTATAACCAATAACTATGACCAAAGAATTAGATTTCAGAATTAGAAATAAGTGTTTTTTAACTTGAACATTGTTATAATATTACTTATCAATTATGCATAAACACTATAATTTTCCATTATTATGCTTATCCATATTATTGATCTGTCACATGCACCTTGATTGCGCATGCAGTGTTAAATGTGTTAACGAAGCAGATATTCATATACATATGCATTAGTGTAATTTATTTTACTCAATTTATCTCTTATTAATTTTAATAAAAACCATATCTGTTAGTTCTACATAA
>JAQFXN010000680.1:0-19521 GCA_034693365.1 Liacarus xylariae | reverse complement strand
CAACTTTACCCCCTTATTTTGTAGGGAAGGAGGCGTCATAAGCAGCTAATTTTTTCAATTCTTATATGAAATTTTATTCTGAATCGAGTGATATAAGTCATTTTATTCTAGCTGAGTTTCAATAAAAATACTTCCCTTCTTAGAAGTATGGTTTATCTGTATAACAATGTATACAAAAGTTTATTGATGATAATTGAATTGTCTCTAGAATTTTCGATTTCTAATATCAATTTTGTTAATCATTCAAATAAGCTCTTCATCAGATGATTAACAATTGAAAATTCTTTTTATAAAAATATTTAATTGTTAAAGTTTAATACAAAAAAGTTTAAATCTTCACTAAAAGTTCTCTATATTTTTTCATTGAATTGTTTGAAATTAGATTTTAAGTATTAATCGTTTGATGAAATTGTTATAATTACAGAAGATTGAAATCTTTATAAAAATTTTATTAATAAACTTTTATATTATAAAATAACTAGTGCGACCGCCGGTTAGTGTTCATCCCAGTACTCCTTAATCCCCAAATACAATTGAATGTAAATAATAAATGGTGAACAACTTGAAAAATATGAGTCGCGGTCGTCTTAGATTTGGGCCATTACTGTATCATAGGGTGCTTTGGCAAATACAATCGTCAGAAAATTATTCTGTACAAGTATTATCTGGAAATGGCACCCGGTTAAGAACTGAAGGAATAGCTATCAACTTGAAAAATATTGGTAGTTGGTAAAAAAATTTGTTTTTTGAAATTATAAATAATTTTTAATTACTAAATAAAAATAATTTTTTGAACATTATATTACACTTTATATTAATCAATTTAAAAATGATAAATATAGCTAAATTGATCCTTCTGGTTCATTTCTAATGCGCAGATAAGTTAACAAAGTCTAGTTAAATTATTGTCAATTATTGAATTTTACTAGAAAGATTAAAAAGACCCTTCTGACATTCATTGCAAAAATTTTAAAAATGTAAAATTTTTCAAAAAATAACAAAAATGATCTGAATTTTTCAAAATTTCATTCAATCGCCCTTATGGTGCAAATAAACCCCTTAAAGTTTTGTCTAATAAAAGATAAGTGAATAAAATAGAAAGTTCCAGATAAATTTTATTAAATCTATTTGATTTCATTTTAGTTCAAATTCCAAACATTTTTGTAGAATTGTGTGAATAATAGTATGATTGGATAGAACTTATGGTAGTGCACAGAACAAGCAATCTATATATTCTCTGCCTTTAGTGCTCAGGGAGATACATCAAAAACATTGCACATCACTGTATTGAAATGGATGATCGGATTAAATCAAACCGAGAATATCTTCCCGATATTGAACCCTTATTTGTTTAAACACATATTCACATTATCTCAGAGTCTGGTGAGTGAACTAAATATATAAATAAAATTAGAGACATATATAGCTTACATGAGAATATAGACATAAGAGAATATACAAGTTATAAACATAAACATTATGTACATATAAATTAAGTAAAGTATCATTCACTCAAATGTAAGTTCTTGTGATATATTGACAATATATGAAATGATTGAAGAGTTTGTTTTCTATTTCGCTAATTTTGATAAAGTTGTCCAGAATATAATCCACAAAAAAGTGACTCGGATCTATTAAATTTTTTACTTGAAAAAAAAGAAGTTCAATTCAAACTATAAATAAAATAGATTTTGAATTTATAACAATCAAAACTAAAATTCTTTCTTTTCATATAATAATAGACTCTAATAGAAGAATAAACTGCTGTTTGATTTTTCAATTCTGGTTTTAGACTCGAATGGCTTTTTATACTTTAGGGAGAAATACATATTGAAATCTTTTTTAAAAAAGTTGCATAATTTTTTTTACAAAATGCTTTAGAAAAAAAAATTTATTCAAACATTATTTAATCGATTTCAGAATTATAGTATTTTTGCAAAAGATTTTTTCTCCTTTGTGTCTAAATTCAATAAATGCATTGTTAGAGACAGAGCTTAAAAGCAAATCAATTTTAAAGCCAACGCATAGAATATCACGTAGTAGAATAGTAAATAGTAAAATATTCTGTATATAAGCGTTCACTTTATTTCCCTCTTATTTAAAAATACCGAAACTTTAAAATCACAACATTTTAAAAGTTGAATACTATTTAGGAAAAAAAACATTAAAAATTTTTATTATTGATTACGAAATAAAATTTTAATTAAAAGTTTACAATAAAATGCTTTCACACATAGAAATGCATTAATTATATTAAGTGCAAAACACATTAATTTGATTGCAACCCAACCAAAACACAGAATATTCTGTATTAGTTTTGTTTTTCTGCCTTTTGGTTTGATGTGAGAGTGAAAGCATAAAACAGATTAGATTTGAATTCAATTAATGTCTCGACACAACACACATATACAGCTCCTTCTAATGCTTCTACACTGTATACCAAACAGAGATTTGTTAGGAAAGCATATTTACATAAGCAATATTGAACAATGTTTATAGCAGAGAGAGTTTAGGGGCAAAATAAAAATTTCGAATTCATTCCCGGGTATAGTTGAGAATTTTATTTTTTCCAGTCAACTCCTGTGGGAAATCCGCAAAATATGATTACAATATAATTAAATTCAGAAAATATTTACTTATTTTTGAGTTATTCTGGAGATCTCTCGGAGGTCTAGTGAATCTCATTTAGTTGTCGACTATAGGAATAGGAGTAGGAATTGGAATATATTAAAAGTCTATTAGAATTTCATATCTAAATAGATTAAATTATTTATGCCTACATATTATATGCAATACGTATAATACATTCGAGATATAAATTGTTTTCTCCAACAAATTAAAGCCAATTCTCTATCCGAATGGAATTCTCTGTTTATTTATTTCTGTTGTACACTATTATAGCAAAAGTGGAAAGCAATGGAAACACAGAATAATTTAAGTAAGAATAGAGAACAATAAATCAGAATGTGATCAAACTTTACCAAAATTTATGTATATTTTTGCCTAAATTACAGCAATTTTTCTCAAACAAATTACCTAAAAGTGGTTTACAATACTTTCTATAATGAAATGTATTCTAAAATATAAAACAACTTTCTATTTAAGTAAATATATTTGTTGTCAATATTCAAGAATATATTCTAAAAATTTATTTAAAAGCTTGTTTTGATTAGACATATCTGTGCTCTACAAATCGAGGTAATATATGACAGTGGGTGGTCAGGAGGAGGTGAAAATAAGGATCTTAAAAAACAATTGTTGGGTGGGGTCTATACAACGCATTGGTTTTACTGTAAGAGATAGTATTAGCCAAATATCTCTATTCACTACTGTTATCAATCATTCACTCGTTTGACAATTCTCTATCTCTGAGGTCAGGCCAACACTCTTTTCTTCATCTATTGTTTAATAATCCTCTCCTGCTTTAAGTCCTACTCCACGTCCGTTAGACTTAATGATAAAGAAGAGCCATTTCATGATCTTTGACCGATTGGTTACAATGAATGGCTGCTTAACTGACTTATATTCTGAAGCACTCATTGAGCAGATGTCCCGACGATTGAAATTGTAATCTTTCGATCTCCAGAACCAATTCTAATTCTAATAACTTATTTTCTTGATTTTCTAGAATTTGGTTCTAAAAAATTAATTGGAAACGAACTTTTTTAAATTTTATTTTTATACTCTTTCATACTTTTCTCATTACTTGTCGACAAATTTTTTATACGATGAGACAAAATAAGTAAAACATTAGTTGAAATTTTATTTTTAATGAAAAACTTTGTGAAACTATACTTTTTTTTATATAGTGTATAGTATACAGTGTATACCTTAACATAAAATATAAGTTAACACAAGCCTTTGCATTAGGCTTTTCAATGTTCGATGTAATTGATAGCACAAATAGCTTATAAGAAAATATTGGAGAAAAAAATAAAAATATTTATTTATAACTCTTGGAGAATATAGAGAATCGATTTTTACTCCGACAGAACTAAACCAAAAATAGAAGCGAAAAATATTTTGTTAAAACACAACTTTAACAGAGAATATAATCATTAAATGCATTAAATAGTGAGGGAATAAATGCAGTCATTTAGTCAAAGAGAGAAAGAGTCGGGAGAGAGAGAGAGAGAGAGAGAGAGAGAGAGAGAGCCAAAGAGAGGACAGGAGATAATGAATGCTTCAATAAATAAATTGAAAAATTGTTTTATTAATTTCCGATACTTTGTTGATATGACATAAAATAGAAATAGAATTTAATTAAATTTTGAGCCAAAAAAGTGAGTTCCGGTTTCGATGCAGTGATTGGAGACAACTATTGCATAGAATATAGAATATTCTGTAGACTATAGTTATATAAATTAGATTAGAAAAATAAAATTCTTGTGTACTTTTGATAAACACATCAAAAGGTTTACTATCGAAGAGCGCGAAGTAATAACAGATTTTTTATTTTTATTTTCTACTTCTTCTGCGAACAGATTGTAATCGATTCGGACTATAAATCTAGCGATCGATTACTTAAACTTTAAAAAGCATTTTATATAAAATATAAATATATATAATTCAATGAAATGCTCTCTTATATCAAATGTTTGGAACACATATACAGACATATATCAGAATATTCTGTGTCTGTTTTGCAAATATTTTCATAGAATGGGTTGAATTAGACGCAAAAGGAGTAGTAGTGAACAAAATTTTTGAATAAATTTCATCAAAACATGTCTCAAAGTTTTCATTTATAAATCCATTTGAATTTGAAATTTTTATTTTTTCATTTTTATTATGGAATATATTAGAAGAGAGTTTAGGCGTTCATTAATATTCATTTATCTTTTAAAATACTATGCGTTAAGAATTAAATGAGGTTTTTGTTGAATTGAGAGAAGCATTCAATTCATCATTTGGTGAGATATTACTAATGACTTTAACACTTCCTAAACCCAGTGCTCATAGAATGTATGGATTGTGTCTATCGGCGCGACTCTAGTCTTAATTCAAAACAGAATATTATTGGAAAATATATTATCAAATGTTTTTTAAAATTCATAAAATAGTTGTATAATTATCACGAAATACAGAACTGAAGGGCTTTTTATTTATTTATTCTTTAATATATAAAGAAAGCAATGATTTGAATGACTCGTGTTTTCTAAGAGATGTTCAGAAGATTTTTTTTTAATAAAGTTTGAAATAAGAAGAGAATAGAAGAGCAGAGAAAAAGATATCGATTTATTGGATGACACAAACAAAAGGAGTGATTATTTTTGGAATAAAAAAATCTGTCGAATAAAGAGAAAACACGACTAAAAAATGATAGAAAGAGACGAAAGAATAAAAAGATGATTTGAAAAATAAACAAAAAACTTTTAAAGATTCAGATTTAATGTAAACAGCAATCACTAATATTAATAGCACTGGAGTTTAGGGTAAATCAAAACGACAAATAAATATAAAGAATAAATCAATAAATTCTAATAAAATATTTTGTAGTAATAAAAAAAATAATTAATAAAAAGATATTACAAATAAACTAAATAAACATTTGATCCATAAATTATTTTAATGCCTTCTAAGAGTGCGTTAAATAAAATTTAAATAAACTCTTTATACAAATAGTGGTATATTATCGGAGATTCTATTAAGACATGAATATTTAGTTTGATTTTCTAACTTTCACTTTACATAATTTAACGATGCGTTCAATTAATTATAAAGACTATAGACTTTAGGATTTATTTCATAGATTAATGTAAACTTTGGTAAAATTGTTCCAATTGTTCTGTTTAATTTTTTAAATGTTAATTTGTATATATTTAGCAGACATTTACTAAATCAGAAGATGTATAATCATTAGACATTTAATTATAACAGGATAATACTCAGGGAAGCGGAGGAGTATTTTTCGGCTAAACCTTAGGGATGGAGTCCAGGAAGAAGTCGTTCATCATTTTGATGATTGTTGTCTGGGGGTTATGGGGAGGGTATTGAGACATAACAGAATTTTAAAGAATTTCGATGAAGTTCAGCAGAATTTGACCATTTATTCAAGAATTACTCAATATCTGATTAATTTCTAGAGAATATTTTGACGCTTTTTCGAGAAGTCATTTCTCCTAAATTTGGAACATTTAATCTTCTTGGTCAGGGACAGGTACTCAAATGCCTTGATTAGAGATCAACTTTAGGGAACTTCCTGACCCCTCCGCATCACTGATAACATTGTAATGTAGACTTACGGTAAGAACATTAGCTCTATCTTACAAGAGTTGGAGGTTAAAGCTTTTGTATAATAGAGAAGTTGTGCCGACTATCGACTTATAGTTCATTCAAATTCTAATCCAAAAGAATTTTATAATTATATTTCCATTTAATCTTTTAGTAGTCTTTAATTTTTTATTAATTTGGATGAAATGAACAATTTATAAAATAATATTAAAAGAAATAAATAATTGATTTTTTAATATTTCAATATATATTTAAAACATATATATATTTATGAAATGATTAGAAATCCCAACAATTTTTGATTCAATAGAATATTTTGCTAATTCCGTAACGAATAAAAAATCCTAAACCACTACAGAGTGCCTGAAGTATTAACAATAAAACAGTTAAATGTTTTTCATTCATTGGTCCGAATTTGACTAGAATTAAGTTAATTATTGTCAGATTAGAGCACTCATACGTTTCCGGAGAGTCACACACTTTCGTGTATTGCACTAAACGTAATGTACGAAGAATTTTAATAAATAAAGCGCCCAATGTTGACGTCTCTGTGCTGATTAGTCTAAAAGTACTCGGGTATACCCTGTCATCCTTCGAATTATAGCTGAAATTAAAATTTTAAAATTAAACAACAAAAAAACGAATCGTTTTGAAATAAAGTTTGATTTGGAATATAATTAACGCTAAACTAAATATTTTGTGATAAATACAGTGTTTTGTTGTTAGACTCATGTCTTACTTCGGGAGCCGATGTCGAGGACAGTCGACAAAATGGAATAATTGCGGACACGAGTAGAGAAAGTTGAAGACTTGAGGTATAAAAAACAATAGCATTGTTTTGCTAAAGTGGCCGAGTATTCCGACCACAGCAAAGGTCATACCAGCAAAATAGCAATACGTGTCGCCGACAAACACAGAGGACGGATACCAGTTATGGTAGAGTAGGGCTGCGGTCACCGCAACGAAAGGCAACATAAAGTGCAACGAAAACAAATGGGACTGCCATTGATCAGAGCTCACGAACTCTATTATATTGTATATAATTATAGAGCAGGCAATGAGTAACCCCTGTCCGGCTTCGATGCCATTAATACCGGCGACTATATTGATAGCATTGGTGCAAAAGACGGCTAACATTCCTAAATAGATGTAATACAATGGACCCAAATATAAACTATAGCCCAATAACTCTCTCAATGGTTTGGGCACAATAATAGTGGTGTTGTTATACGTCACCAGATATACCATAAGCAGCGGCAGTGATGCAAATGTAGGCAACAATAGCTTTACTCTCCATCTAAGGTCGAGGACATCGTCGGCGAAACCCAAGAAAATCATACAACAGATGGACAGCAAAGCGCTTATGAATTGTGCGAACTATGGGTTCAAATGAATAACCAATAAATGCTATTAAAGTCTATGCAATAATCAATTAAATCATTTCATTCACCACTTCATGTCTGAAGTCCTGGAGTGAGAAAAGCCATTCAGAGCCGAGTGGTTTCGATGGCATGAATGGTATGGGAATAAAGAGAAACATTACCACAAGATATACACAGCCGGCGATCACTCCTTGCGATTCAGCGCTAAATATATGAAACAAATTAAACAAAAATTAATTAAACGAAAGTCAAATAAATAGATGAATAAATGCCAACATTTTCTTCTCCCGATTCTGTTTGCATCGATCGGTTCCAAACAGATTCGCGTTTATAAACAGTTGTCTCACTCTTGGTATGGCTTTCAGAGTCACATAAAAGCCAATTAAAGACATTATTATATTAATTAAAATTTGCAAAAATATATTCATTTTTTATCTTAAAATATAAATTGTCTTTAAATTGAGTCCAAATTCAACATTAGATTCAATATTGTGTTGAAATCATTGATAAACTCATTGTTGATATCAGAAAAAAAAGTTTTGCTTTCATTCAAGCGCTGACTCAATCATTCGATCGGAGACAAGAGTCAGCACAGGGAGGGATAGGGAGCGCATGTCTGGCACTTAATTCAAAATATTTATGTTTCCAAACAATTGGCGCTAAGACTCAACTCTAGTCTCGAGACCAGAGATTTGAGCCAAAGCTCAGGCACTCATAGACTCTAATAATGAATTCGCAAAAGACATGCGTTGTCTTAAAGGGGCGAACATATGCTAACATTAGACACCTGTGCACTGGCTGTACGTTTTGGGCACTTATAGGGAGAGTATATATTGATTATTGATAACTGAGTCTCTGTTTGGCACAGGATATGAGTCAATGTTTGGTCTGATTGAGTCGACTCTGAGTCGACTCTGAAGACAATGACTGATTGGCCGACAGTTTAAGGGAAGGAAAGGCTATAAAAGAGAGCTCTTTTGGCGCAAATCTATTATTAGTTGAAAATTGTTTGCAATTATTTGTATCAAAACTAAGTCGTAGTCAGAGTTGAAAACGATTTCAAATCCATTTCTAACTATAATTGTATTTGAATTTAATTGAGTTTAAACCCAACGCACAATACAATGTCCGGCAGAGGAAAGGGCGGTAAAGTGAAGGCGAAGGCAAAGTCCCGCTCCTCGAGAGCTGGTCTGCAGTTTCCGGTCGGACGTATCCA
The DNA here is from genome assembly GCA_034693365.1 of Liacarus xylariae. Classification (NCBI taxonomy): domain Eukaryota; kingdom Metazoa; phylum Arthropoda; class Arachnida; order Sarcoptiformes; family Liacaridae; genus Liacarus; species Liacarus xylariae. Next base: position 10,689 of record JAQFXN010000680.1, on the reverse strand, counting down.
TCGATTGCTCCGAAAGGGTATTGATTTGCGATTGTCTTCGGATTAATTGGTTTGTGTTATAAATATTTGACTGCATTTACAGGCAATTACGCGGAACGGGTGGGCGCCGGCGCTCCCGTCTATTTGGCGGCAGTTCTGGAGTATTTGGCGGCGGAAGTGCTTGAGTTGGCGGGCAATGCCGCTCGAGATAACAAGAAGTCACGTATAGTCCCCCGACATCTACAGCTGGCCGTCAGGAACGACGAGGAGCTGAACAAACTGTTGTCCGGAGTGACCATATCTCAGGGCGGAGTACTTCCAAACATTCATTCGGTTCTATTGCCCAAAAAGACCGGCGAAACTGGCGGTCGATCTGCCGGCGGCTCAAAGAGCAAAGCGTCTCAAGAGCTCTGAGCACTGGAACTATCGATTTCTGATTCATTTTAATTATATCATTGACTCAAATATTACTTTAAATTTCTTTTCTTTGACTTTAATTATCAATCGTTTGGTCCAAAAATGTATTTTTTGTGATTTTAATTACTATTTCTGTTTTGAAGTATTTTTCTGTAAATCTATTTTAAACAGTATTTTGTGTTAAAAACATTTATTCAATAAATATTTAATTTGATTCAATGGTTTTGTTTATATTCAGTGCAAATGATTTGTTAATGCATTTGATTTCGATGTCGTCATTGAATTTCATGTGAAGACAATGGGTTTGCAATTTAGGCGCCAATTGTAGTCCCGGTCTATAAGTCTGTTGAACCTTAAGCCTGATTTCCTGCACAACACCTATGAGTGCCATAACATTAAACCACTCATTAAACCATTAATGAAAGTTAATTCAATTGTATTGACTTAAATATAATTGCAATACAATTAGAGGTCAGGGAGGCATTGGTCCAATTGATTGAATGACACATGACTTCAATTTGACCACTATTTATGACATTGAATGACAAATGCAATTCATTGACTCATGAGTGGAGTGTCTATGCAGTCATTTAATTGTGAACACAAACACTCAGTTATCAAATCAAATGCATTACAACTATAGACTCAATGTTTTAATCAATGCATTCAAACTAAACCACAATTTTTAGTTTTGATTCAATCATTATTTAAGACAACAATAATAACTCATTCGACATAACTATATCGTAAAGGGATTAGGGATTAATCAGATTAACAGTTGTCTTATTATAGGAGAATAGGATTAAAAGTGAATCAAATATTAATGATTAAAATATAAAACATTTAGTTTCAAACGGAAGTGCTTTAAGTTTTGCTAATTATTAGTCAGTTTTGCTTATAAGTCGAGTCCATATTAAAACTCATTTCTAAAGATTAACCAATTTATTGAACTATTATTGGACTTCAGGTATAAAAGAGTTAACTTTTTAAAGGAGACAATCATTAATTCAAAAGTGTTTATTCAATATATTTCATTAAATTTATTATTTAATACTTTTTTTTTATTAATTCCTTAATTTTTACAAATATTAAATATGGAAAAAGTGAAAGGAAGTGGATTAAATGGACCCAAAGCCAAGTCCAACAAGACCAAGTCGAAGCCCAGATCCAAGTCCACGAGGGCTGGACTACAGTTCTCTGTGGTCAGAGTCCACAAGAATTTGAAGCGATGTTTGTATTTTTCATTAAATTAATCAAAAACTTAATTTTATATCTCTTTTTGTATGGATAGCCACTAATGAGAAGGTATATACCGGCGCTTCCATATATCTGGCGGCAGTACTGGAGTACTTGACCGCCGAAATGCTTGAATTGGCGGGCAATGCAGCGAAAGATAACAACCGACAGCGCATTACTCCCCGACACATACAACTGGCCGTCAGACACGACGAGGAACTGAACAAACTGTTGGCCGGCGTCACCATATCTGAGGGCGGAGTCATTCCCAATATTAATGCCGTTCTATTGCCGAAGAAGAGTGACTCGAATCAAGAGGCCCTCAATCAACAGAAGGCCAGTCAGGAGTTGTGATTTGTTATGTATTTTGTTTAATCTTTTTTAATCAATTTTTAAAATCTCTTTTATAATCTCTTTTTTTATGGAAATATTATAATTCTGTTAAACATTTGAATTCATTTTCTTCTCTAGAAATTGAATTGTATTTAAAATCTTTGAATTTCAATAAATGTAAGCATTTTTTAAAAACTCAGCGATTAATTGAGTTATGAATTGAGAAATCAAATCGAAATAATTGGTTGCTTTGGTTACGACTATAGGGTTTTCATAAAACATAACAAATATATCGAAACTCTTAAGTTATATAAGACTTGAATCCAACAAAAGAGGACAAAAATGTTTGTATATTTGAGTAAAAAGATAGCCATTCCTAACAACAACAAAGTAAAAGGTCTGGCCTGGAGTCGAGAGCACGGGTTTATTGCATGCGGTGGTGAAGGAGGTCTACTAAAAGTGCTTAAACTCGAATCCATAGAAAATGATGGAAACAAAGTTAAAGGTTTGGCCGCTTCTAAAAACCTATCTATGAATCAGACATTGGAGGGACACAGCGGTACAGTTGAGAACATGTGTTGGAACGAACCCTTTCAGAAGTTGACATCGAGTGACCAAAACGGTCTGATCATAGTGTGGATGCTATACAAGGGCTCCTGGTATGAGGAGATGGTCAACAATCGCAATAAGTCTGTAGTGCGAGGGATGTCCTGGACTTTTGACGGACAGAAGATCTGTATTGTCTACGAAGACGGGGCTGTTATCGTTGGATCAGTTGATGGCAATCGTTTGTGGGGTAAAGAACTCAAAGGAATGCGTTTATCACAAGTGGAGTGGTCTCCGGACGGAAAGCTAATACTGTTCGGTGTTCTGGACTCTGAGGTTCACGTCTATGACCAAAACGGAAACTTTTTGACAAAAGTATCGCTTTCGGCAGTTCAGGGAATTTTTGGTCGACACCCGGGCTATGGAAATCCGGCACAAGTTATTGGAATTAAATGGTTTAATGCATTAGATGTGTCGAAGTCCAGCGAAACGCCAACTCTGGCCATAGCCTTCGAAAACGGGAGAATACAACTGATGCGATACGAAAGCGATGACTCGCCCATTGTTTTCGATGCAGAGCTCAGAGTTTCGAGCATTTGTTGGAACACAAGCGGAACTATTCTTGCGGTCACGGGTTGTATAGACAGTGAGACAGAGAATAAACGCAATTGCGTTAAGTTTTACAATCAATTCGGAGATTTGGTGCAAACACTACGAGTGCCGGGAAAAGAGATATATTCGAGTTCGTGGGAAAAGCATGGCCTAAGAATCGCTTTGGCCGTCGATTCTTATATATTCTTCGCTAATATAAGACCAGATTATAAGTGGTGTTACTTCGCCGACACTGTTGTCTATGCGGTAAATAATAAACATCAAAGCGATGAATACCAGACGTCGGGTAACAGTGACACGAATACACTTATCTTTTGGCACTTCCCCTCTGAGAACAAACACATCAAAAGTGTCAGAAATTTGTTGCAGATCTCCGCCCATAACCTCCAGTGTGTTATCGCCACTAAATTCGAGGAAATGGGAATCAAAAAACGCAACACTTCTTCATTGATTGTCTGCAATGCAATCGGAACTCCGGTTGATATGACTTCCGTTGAGTTATCTGTCAGTTATTTGACAATTAATACGACACGAGTTATCTGTGCCTCAAAGGACTCGTTCATTGTCTGGCGATTTAAGACACCCTCAGCTCAAGCGAGTGCTCCCAAAGGTATCGCTGCCCAGAGATTGACTTATTCTGAGATCGGGTTATCAGTTGATGGCATGGATTTGGACGATGAGGTCCTGAAGACTACATTTGTTTCCCGCAATGACTCAATCGTTTGCATAATATGTTCGGAAAAGAGTCTAATTGTAGCTCAAGAGTCGGGTACTGTTCAGCACTATTTGCTGCCAAACGTTAATGTCATCCATAAGTTTACCATCAATTGTATTGTCTCTAAACTGTCACTCAATAAGGATTCGAGTAAACTATCGATAATCGACACAAACGGCGCTCTCTTTATATACGATTTTGAGGCCAATAGTAATGCGAATACAAAAACAGAATCCAATGGAAAACTATTGGAATTTGAAAGACACGACGTTTGGGACATGAAGTGGGCGGTGGACGACCCGGACATGATTGCCATCACTGAGAAGACAAAGCTCTGTGTATTTAATATGAAGACATTAGAACCAGAAGATCCGGTTGTGTCGAGCGGTCATATCTGTTCGTTCTTTGATCTGTCAGTCAGAACAGTACTTCTCGACGAACTCGTCAGCGATGGCTATCTTATGGAAGACTCTTCTATTCGAACGATTGGCGAACATATCATCGATTTTGAGACCAAATCTCTCGGCGACGCCAGAAAAATGCTCGAAAAAGTAGAGTTAAGTGAAGCCACACATCATATCGAAGCCCAATCACATCCAAGACTATGGCGTCTCTTATGTCAGTCGGCACTCAATGCTCTGGAGCTCGACATCGCAGAGATGGCAATGATTAAGTGCAGGGATTATAAGGGAATACAATTCGTTAAACGAGTCAAACAACTGACTAATGATTCGCTAAAAAGGGCTGAAATCTATGCATTCAATGGTCAGTTCGACGACGCGGAGAAGGTTTACATCGATATCGACAGAAAGGACTTAGCGATAGAAATGAGAAAAATCTTAGGACACTATCAGAAAGTTGTGGATCTGTTGAAGAGTGATTTCGGCTCCAGCAACGGTGATAGCATTGAAATGCGTGACGCCCTGTGCAATCTCGGCGACCACTTCGCCGATAACCACAATTGGGAAGAGGCGGCCGTTTATTATGAGAGATCGGGTGCTAACGACCGCCTATTCGAGTCCTATTGTCTCCTCGAGAACTACGACGGACTGAAGAAATGTGTTAAGAATTTCAACGGCACTGAACCCATTCTACTGGAGTTCGGCCGCACTTTCGAATCGGTGGGGATGTGTAGGGAAGCGGTTGAGGCGTATCTGAAGGCACGCAAAGTCGATTTAGCCATCAGTTGTTGTGTGACAATGAGTGAGTGGAAAATGGCCATCGATTTGGCTCATGAGTACGACGTGCCTAACATTGACTCACTTTTGTCCAAATATGCGGAACACCTGTTGTCTAAACAGAAGTACTTCGATATCGTAGAGCTCTATAGGAAAGCAAACAAAATATCTGAGGCGTCGACGATGTTATTGAAAGTGATTAACGACCAGAAAAAGGAGCGAAAGTCGGATCCGATTTTGCTGAAGAAGTTATACACTTTGGTTGGATTGCTATACGAAGAGAGCCGTAAGTCTCCGAACAAACAAAACACTAAGTCTAGTGCTTTGAATGCATTGCTAAACGACGAGTCATTTTCATTTGCGAACACTAATTATAAGATTTTGGACGAGCCCTGGAAGGGTCGGTAGTTTAGCTGTTTTTATAGAACTGATTTAGATTTATAGAAATAATGTAAAACTAATTCCCTGCCCTATAGGTGCCGAAGCTTATCATTTCCTAATCTTATGTCAACGACAACTATACGACGGATACTTTGATTCTGCGATGAAAACTGCACTCCATTTAAGAGATTATGAAGATTTCATCGATAGTGAGGAGATATACTGTTTGCTATCACTGGCCAGTTGTGCCAACAAAGCATTTTCCATTTGTTCCAAAGCATTCATTAAACTCGAATCGAGTGATTCAATACCTGATGAACATAGAGTCCAATACGAAGAGTTGGCGATCAATATCTTCAGCAAAAATCCGCCAAAAGATTCGCGAAATTCAACAAAAAGCGAATGCACTCATTGCGAGACAATGATATCGGATTGGCTTACAGTCTGTCCGAGTTGTCACATGAAATTCGCCATTTGTGTGGCCAGTGGTCGACCAATAATGGACTCCTCACAGCAGTGGACGTGTATTCGGTGTTCACATCACGCCTACAAATCAGATTTGGTTACATTCAATAACTGTCCGCTTTGTCATCAAATTATTAAACAAAAAGTTTAAAATAAATAAACACAAAATAATGTTATGTCTAAAGAGTTTATTAAAACAATGATTAGATTTTAAGTTAATTAATGAATTTTAATTTCTAAAAATACATTTTATTTCTTAACATATTTTTTATTATGATTTTCGAAAAATAATCAATTTTTATGTTTATTTGATTTAAATTTTTTGAATTTCTTATTATTGTTTTTCTTTTGTTTGCTATTCTGTTCTTCAATGACCGGACGTTTGGCTAAACTGTTTAAACAAAGAATAAAATCTATAAAATAAAAAAGTATTTCAAAACCAATTCATTACCTTTTGATTGAAATTAATGTCTTTTGATTGCCTTTGAGTGCATTATCCCAATCGTCTTCTGAGCCTTTGATCGCATATTGCGATAAATCTTTGGACAATTGTTTAAACTGTTTGTTCTCAGCCTTTATGATCTGTTCGGCCGCTTCTGTCAGCTCGTCGTCCAAAGACTGACTGATTGGCCGTAACTTTGTTTCATCGATAGGCTTAACAATTGTGAGCGTATTTTCAATCGATTTCTCGACAATACTTCGCAAATAAGTGGAGAACTTTTTGATGGATCGGCTGAAGAGACCCAACACTTGTGACGAAGGAATACCCAATTCAATGGATATGTCGTCTATGTCTTTGTGCTGAAGACCAATACTTAATAGAATTGCGTTTTGAATGTGAGATAAATGTATTTCTGGACTGAATTTGTTATTGAAATACAAGTCCGCTATTCGGGGCAACAAATAGACGATTTGGTGGTAATCTATAAGATTGTGTGCATATGTCTCGAGTTGTTTCAAATCAAATAAAGTCAAGTGTTGTTGCAAATCCTCTTTTGTCATCTCTTTGAACTGATTTGTGTCTGTTTTCACATTATTATTGTGCAATAAATTGAGTGCAAAAGCGGCGCCAAATTTACTGAATTGATAGGAGAGTAAAGGTATGAAACGGTGTCTGAAGTCTATCCAAAACTCTTTTAACCAGTCGTTCGTTCTTTTAGACGAAAAACTTGTTTCATCACTGGAGGACTCATTCAATACCTTCAACATAATGCACGAGTGCTCTCCAGTCAATTCATTGGGTGTTTGTCTCAAATAGAGCGGAACGAAACCCGATTTCTTCCAGAATTTGAGTAAATCACTCGTCAGACCAAACGAAACGCCCAAATAATCCAATTGTTCTGCTTTTCGCTCATTCAAAGCCAACAAAAGTGGAGACAAAGCCTTTTTGTCGCTTTCAGTCGATTCTTCAATTGATTTATTGTCCAAACTTTCACTCAAATCCACATTAAATTGACCGCAAAAATAACTTTCCAATAATTGAAGAGCTCTAGACCCGTAGCCCATTCCCTGATAGTTAGGATTCGTAGCAATTCGTATAACACGTGCGCCGGAAAGTGAACCAAAATGCGAGTCCTGGAACTGCTGTGCTATTGTCCACGGAATCAGATCTCCGGCCGCACGTCTGCCGCGCGAAAGGCTATTCATAATGGATTCCTCCGATATCTTTCCCTCAAAGCACACCTGAATAAAGCACAACACGTCCGGTATTTTACCTTTGGATTTAAGTTTTTCAGGAATCGGTGGCAAAAGACAGAAGAGGTGGTGATGGGGCGCGTCGGACATCATCTGCAGATCGTTGGGAGTGTTCTTATAATGAGAGGACACGTATAGAGCCATTAGTCGCTGTAGAAAGGATTCGGACGCCGAGTGATAGCTAAACAGTGTGTCTCTATTGATGTAAAATAGGTTACAGTCCTGAGGCACAGGACAGCCAGAAGTTGGCGCCGAGTCAACAATAGTCGCGTCCAAACACAACAATTTGTTGAGCCATTGCTCGCAGTCGTCGCCATTTTCGTAACGAATCGATTCATTTAGTGTCAGTTCGTGAAGATTACGTCCCGATAGTGCTGTTCCCGACTTTTGGCCAAAAGTCGCCGACTGTTGTCTCAGTTGTTGCAACAGTTTTAACGATAGGGAACGACCGGTGCCTTCATAGCCGTTGATCGTTGAGGCCATGAATACGAGATAAGAGCCGATCAACGACTTGACGATTGGCAGAGGAATAGCTGCCGCCTCGTCAATGACCACCAGTTCTGCCGATTGCGCCAATATTTTATTCTTGAGAGCATCGGTTGGATGTATGTATTGAATGGTCTGCCGGTGCTCTCGAAATAAGTTGATTCGAACGACAGCTTTATTGAACTCAACATTTGTCGATTGGATTATTTCGTAATCCAAGTGTTCCTTCAGATGTATGGCATCGAAGCCTTTGAGCACAAACTCGAAGAGTGTCTTCAAGTTCTCAGGCGATGGAGACGTGACGTAAATATTGGAATAATTGAAAGCAATGGCCGCCGAAATGGCCAAACCCAGTGCCGCAGATTTACCTCTGCCTCGACTCGCAGTTAATGAAACGGTCGAATTGAGTGTCTTCTCGGAAATGGTGTCAATAAACTTGAGGACAGCCTTCGCCTGATCTAAGGTTTTGCACAAATTGATTATCGAACCGACCGGTTGTGTGTCGGCCAGGGATTCCCGCAATTCAGCCAACTGTGTGTCCTCTGGCGACAGAGCACTGGATGAGTCCTTTTTGGGGACTGGAGTTATTTGTGCGATATGTGTAGAGACGGGAAGGACATTGAGTTTATCGTCGACGACAACACATTTCTTACACGAAGAGAGGGATAGAATGAAACGTTCGTTAAACCTATTGATGACGTCCTGATGGGCTTCGGTTCTGTAGCGCGAGTGCACATCCATTACCATTGTATACAACTGTTTCAATGAGTCAATTGTATTCAATAGTATGGCTACAATACCTCCGCCTTCGATGGTCTCTATAGTTCGCGCCAACAGATTAGGAGTAATGGCTTCGAAGTCTTGCAATACAAGCATTCCGTAAGTATTGCCCAATATTTTATGGGTTTCGCTGTAATAACAGTACCGGACGTTTGTTTGGGCCACGAATGTGAGGAACAGGTCCTCACTATTGTCCAAATCCACACCGGATTTCATCTTTTTATTCAACTGACGCATCCGTTTCTTTCGGTGCCTTTAAGTGTCAAAACAAAAATTAATAATTAATTCAAAACTAATGTCAATCACATGTCTGTCCATTACGTGGAAAATCCCAGTTCTTTCTTATAGCACCACAAAACCGATGGACGACTTCTGACCAAACATTTCGATAGCATTTCGTGTAATATAACGACCTTTTAATCAATTTATTTCAATTCAAATTATAATTAAACAAAACTCAGCCCAATGTCCACCCAATCATCCCATACCTGGTCTTTGGCTTTTTGGCCGACGATTACAAACATCGATCGGTGGCCTAAAGTAATGCCATTCTCTATAAGAACTCTCAAACGATTGTCTAATTTCCTTAAAACCATTTTTTAATCACTTTTTTTTAATAAACTTTAATATAATTTAATTGAATGTAAATTATTGTTAAATCCATTACTAAAACACAAATAATAAACACATGTTTTGAAGTTTAAACGCTTGACTAAACCCCTCATAAATATAATTACATTTAAACAAAGTTTTATCCGAACCCCTAATGCAGTAATGGTCTAACAGTGCATATAAAGTGGGTTTGACTCCAAACCTCTTTACCTTAACTCAATGTGCTTTAAGTTTTTGGAGATTTTCAACAAATCCATGCTTTTAATCAAAACACTTACGCCTTCTGTTGTATAGAATTTTAATTGATTTACAGAATATTCTTGTATTCCATGTCTATTGAATAGACAATATTCTCTATTCAGCTGACATTTGTTTAACGATTGCTTATATTTAGTGAAATTTATTCTTCAATCAAATATTGCATATTTTGAATATTTAAAGATTTTTAAAATAATTATATGTGAATGATATGTAAGAGTAGTGTAGATCGAAAAGCAATGGATTGATAGACACATTCAAAGTTAACTCATAAACACAATAGTGTTTTGACAAAACTAATTTAGATTTTTGAGACAATTTAATCAGTATTTCATGACTGAAACAATGATTGACATTCTTTCAGTCATCAATTGGAAGGCCTATTATAAATAACTTGATGTACGGTAATCTAAAAAAGAGAAATCAACTCGAAAGACACAATTATTATACACAAGGGTAGCCAATGGGGGCGGGGTATAGCCTAAATACCTCCCTGAGTCCAAGATTTTGCAAAATACTCCCCTCTATACCCCCTGAAACGGCCGACACTGGCTACCCATGTTTATATAATAGTGCTATTATAGTACTCAGAATATTCACATACAATATATTTAAGGATTTAAAACCAAAGATGTGTTTAATTTTGTTCAAACATTTTGTTTCTAATAATTTAGACTTCATTAGCAAACACTCATTATAATTGACAGACTTTACTGTAGTTGGTTTAACATTTTAAAATAATTTGCTTTCAAACTATAGATTATTTAAACTTAACTCTAATTGAATTAAATATATTTTGAAATCCATTTAAATTATAGATTAAACCTTTGAAATCGCGTTTAAATGCAATTTCTAGTTATAAAATAGCATTTTCTTTGCATTTTATGCAATTAGTTTAATGCGATTAAAGTTTTAATTAATTAAAATGACTTTCATATGAAAAGTGCAATAAATTATTTGTGTATATAATAATCAATATTTTAATCTCATTGGAAG
>JAQFXN010000679.1:0-19524 GCA_034693365.1 Liacarus xylariae | reverse complement strand
AAGAGGAATTTTTCTTTTTTTTGGTAAAATAATTATATAATTTGAAAATATTTCTCCTTTTTGTTGTTAAACGCATATAAATATTGCGATAAAGAAATTGCGATAATTTTGTTCACTGTATTTATTCTTTTATTATTTCTTATTATTCTTATTTTTTAAACACATTTTACTGTCTTTATGCGTATGTTTTCAAAGGGACTCTAATTATATCTAAATATCACTTTTGCTGAACTTTATTTCACTACTTTTGAAAAACTCTTGTGTTAGAAATGTTTTGAAATGATTTAAAGAGAGTTAAAGTAAAACTCATTGTGTTTTAAATGTATTATAGGCTGTAATTCGACTAAAGCTATAGCCTATGGAGAGTTGGGTCACATTCACCGACAGTTAGGAAACTTCGAACAAGCGATCACTTGTTTCAAACACGAACAGGAATTGGCAAAAGACTCGTCACTAAAAGACGGACTCATCGAAGCGGAAGCACTGCATGGCTTGGGATGTGTTGCACATGAGATGCATGACTACGAAAGGGCTCTTAAATATCATTCGAGTGCACTGGCAATAGCACAGGAGATCTCATCGCTTCCTCTCGAGTCTCGAGCCTATGGAGCGATCGGTAACGCATACGAGGCTTTAGGTAATGAACGCACAGACAGAATGAGTTGAGAATAACTATTTTAGAACTAATGAGTGATGAAAAATGACTTTTAAACACAGAGTTTATGTGTGAGAACAACACTTAACTTAATTAACTCTATTTTGTTCTTCACTTATCTCTTAAATCAAAGGCAATTATGAATCTGCGATCAAATATCAAGAAAAACATTTATCAGTCGCTCATATAGTCAGCGATCGTAGAGCACAAGTGAAGGCATTGTCATCGTTGGGTAAAATCCATTCGGCGACCAATCACTTCGCACAGGCCATCAATTATTTAGAACAGGCGCTGGCCATTGCCGAACAGTTGCCTAACGAGAGGGAAGAGGAGGCGAAGATATGTCACGATTTAGGTATGGTTTGCATCGCAACAAAACGTTTATATAATTTATTTTAATTATTTTACTTAACTTTTAACACTTTTCTCCTTATCTCTCATTCTTTCTTTTCCACTCTGTGTCTGCTTCTCTGGGCTCTCGGAATAAAGGGAGAGCAGAAGAAACAGCTCTGATATCCGTGAGATATAACTGTAATTTAAAGTTTAATAATTTCCACGTTTTCCTACTAAACAATCATTAATTTTGAGATCAGTTTTTCTTTTGCCAAAAATGTTCTCTCTCTTTCTCTACATTTCTCTAATGATTAGTATTTCATTCATTTGATCGACGATTATATGTTAGTCCACAACAAGAATAAGAAAAAAGTCATTTAATTAGCATTCATTTACTCGATATTTATTTCGTGCAATAAATTATATATTCGTCATAAGAACTGGAGATTTGATTACATTTTGAATTCTTCTTTTTCTGATCTTTTTTTTGAAAAAAAGTTTCAAAAACTTATTTAACGCTAATATAATAAACGCTTTGAGTTATAATTCTTTGAAAGTAATTAATTAAATGTTTAGAAAAGTGAATAATTTTGTGCAATAAATGCTTTGTTAATAGTATTAATATATCAGACATTTATTTGATTTATTTCTTCTTCTAATGTATTACTGAAAAAGAAACAAAACTTTTTTCAATAAATTCTTAAACTTTTAATTAACTCTTTTGGTCACAACTCAGGAATGTCTTTGTGGGCAATGAATGACTTGGAATCGGCGAAACAACATTTGCAGCGATCACTGGATCTGTTGGAAGCGTTGCAAAGGCACGACTCGAGCAGTACTACCAGTGCTGACCAGACGTACAATCACTCGCAGTTGTACGAAGCCCTGTGCAAAGTCCTAATAGCACTTAATCGAAATAATGAGGCACTTATTATCGCTGAGCGATCACGTACTCGGCCTATGATGAACGAGAAGCAGGGCTTCAGACTATCATCAATCACTTCAGCCGAACAGATCGTCGACATATCTAAGGGTCAAAACGCAGCCATTTTGTACTACTCCTTGACCTCAGACGGTATGTTCTCTCTCAGTCTTAACACTTAACCAAACAATCAATCCTTTTATCTCTTTTTCATTTAAATAATGGATTTTTCAATGGATTTAATCGTTTTTTTATTTATAAATATATTCAAAGGTATTTTCAACTCATGGCTCATAACTCCAACAGTCATTAACTTCGAACAAATACCTTCGGATAATTTGAGTCAACTGTTGACTGCCGTTCGGGAATCGATGCAATCGGAGCCAAACATTGACGACTCAGAAGTGGCCGAATCCATGTCATTGAGAATGCATTTGAATCGAAATCATTACTTGAATTCATCTAATTATTCGTTGAGTTCACTCTTCTCATTGGCCTCTTCTGTGGCCTCCAATTCGACGACCAGTTCACGTCCCGGTTCTATAATAAAGAGATGCGCCAACCGATGGCACGGACCCACTGCCCTCACATCCCTTTACAATCTATTGATCGCTCCATTCGAAGAACAATTAGATAAAGAGAGTTCATTAACACAACTGCTTCTTGTGCTGGACGGGGACCTATTCCTAGTGCCCTGGAATCTATTGAAGACCGATAGCGCAGAGTTTCTCTGCGAAAGGTATTGTGTTTTAAAGCGAAATGCTTTTCCAAAATTAAGTTTTAGTAATTATTTTCCATTCGATTCGATTACAGATTTTCACTTCTAATCCTTCCATCTCTTGTGTCCCTTCGCGGCGATCAGCGAACCAAAGCTCTTCGCAAATCTCCCTCTTCTTCAACAATTATTTCATTAGTTGTCGCGAATCCAACGCTTCCTACAAATACATCGTCAAAGCATTCATATAATGAAAACCCTTCGTCAGCACAAGAGGTGACTCTTGTCGGAGAACTTCTATCGACGCGACCACTCATTGGCAGCGATGCCAACAAAGAAGTAGTTCTCTCACAGCTATCGTCTGCTCAATGCATACACTTCTCGTCGCATATCATAGACAACAGTAATAGCGATAACTCTAAACTCAACACATCTTTAGGTATCGCTCTCTCGCCATCCGATTGTCTCATCAGTGATCAGTCCTCACAAAATGTCACTTTACCCGAATCCGAATATCTACTCACTCCACAAGACTTTCTAAATGTGGGTCTTTCGGCCAAACTTGTAGTCATCTCATGGTTTGTGCAAACATTTTACAAATCAAATCATTTTTAAAACTAAAAATAAAATTTCTGTTCAGTTGTGCGACCACTCGATCGAGTAGTGGCCAAATGGGTTCCCTTTCTTCAACATTCCATTCATCACAAGCACTTCGAACAATGACATCATCGATATTAAGTGCCGGCGCTTCTTGTGTTTTGGTCACCTTATGGCGAGTGCCGTTGTCGGCCCTACAAGTCCTTTATCGAGTATTCTACTCATCTCTACTTCAGGGAACGAGAGTGTCTGCCGCTCTCAATGAAGCGATTGCCACAATCCATAACACCTCTCAGTTCTCTCATCCGACAAATTGGGCCCCATTTCTGCTAATCGGCTCTGATATCAGACTCTCATCACAAGTAATACTTTTCTAATAGTTATGTATTAAAAGTTATTTATAATTTCATATCAATTCAAAGGTCGCACTCATGTCCTCTTCGTTGTCATCACTGCTGAAAAGTCCTGAGCGATCGCGAGAAGCCTTAAGAGTTATTTTACATTTAGTTGAGAAGTCATTGCAACGCATCCAAAGGGGATATAAGAACGCAATGTATACCACTTTGCAGTCGATTGAAAACAAAGTCGGTTCAGCACAGGGTTGGAGGGAGTTATTAATATCTGTTGGCTTCCGTTTCGAGCCCTCGTCGGTCAACGGTCTCCCGGCCTGTGTCTTCTTTCCCCAATCAGATCCGGGCGACCGATTGGTTCACTGCAGTTCTGCACTCCAGGCTATTCTGGCCTTAAGTCCGGTCACTATTAACGCCATCTCTAAACTCGTTTCCAGTTCTGAATGTATTTCAGAAATCATAGAACAAGTAATTAATTTTATTTATTTTAATAATTGCTTTAAATATAATTTGAAATTTTGAATTACTTATCGATAAATCAGTTGAGAAAAGTGGTTCATCAGCACAGCAGACATCCGGACGCCTCAAGTCTTCCCTCAGTGTTAGAAACACTGCAATTAAAGCTATGGTCAGTTCCCGGTTGTCACGAATTGTTCGCGTCGTTAGGCTTCGACCTAATGGAAGTCGGATCTAATTCAGTGACACTAAGAACGGGAAAACACGCCAACAAAAGGACCATTTCGTTCGCACTTCAGGCCCTTTTGGCTCTTTTCGATAACAAGGAATCGACAAAAAACGATTCAAACAATAATTTAGACGAGGATTCAAGTGTTGAGACAAGTAATCAATTGTTTTACCGGTAAATGTATTCCAGTCATTAATGTCTTCATTGCTATTAAGGCTCGAGTGATGACGACTCGCAGACCAAAGAGACTAAAGTCGAAAACATTAGAAGCAGTGCTTTCTCTATATATCAGGGAAGGGGTGAACCCGACGGACAACAGAACGGGCATAAGACTAGTAATGGAAGCTCTTGTAATTCAAATTATACTCCCAGTCCAGTTGTTTATGGGAAGACAAAAACCAAGACCGCAACTGTTCTGAGTGTTGATATTCCCCGAACTAATGGTTTGGTCTCTCATTCACAAAATGGTTTGTCTTTTGATTCATTCGTTTAAATAAATAAATAATTAATTATTAATCGATTAAATAGGAGTCAAATCACTTCCTGTGACCAAAAGATCTGATTCTTCTTCGTCCACGGGTTCTATAATAGACTGGGACTCAGGTCACGCCACTGTCCATCGGAGAAGTGATTATTTGTCGCGAAAACAATTACAGCTAAGCCTTAAGAAGAACTCAATCGATGGCAACTCATGACATAAGGGGTCGATCGCGACACTCATCCCATCGATTGAATCCATAGAAATGTCGCGATTCAGTGCTAACACAAGCGGTCACTCTATAGGTTTGGCGCCTTCGCTCTCATCGCTGCTCATCGACAACAACATTGACAACAATTCCAATAACGACAGCGACAAGAGCTGTGATACAAGTATTTCTTCATCCTCTCAGCCAAAGCCCAGACCCAGAGTTAAGAATGGCTTCAATGATATTAATAATTACACAGTAATCGAACCAATAATTAAAATAAGACCTCATTTACCACCGAAGCCTTCGCCCAGAAGTAAAAGATTTTGATAATTGAGTGAAGAATTATTTGTTTGTTTTAATTGTTATTTAAATGTTTAAAAATGATTTAAATCTATAAATTGTTTTACTGACAAAGTTTTTGTATAGAAATTGAAATTCAATTAATTTATAAAAAAAATTGTAAATAATATTATAGAATATTCTGTTATTTGTTATTATTTATTAGAAAAAAATGTATTAAATATTTTCTGTAATTTACTGTAAAGTGTAATTATTTTTTTTATAAATTATTTATTTTTTCAAATAGAGAGAGGATTTTAATAAAAAGTTAATTTTTTCCAATAAATTTGTTTTTGTGTTAATTGTTTTACGAATTATATACTCAAAGATGATATGAATTGGACAACAGTTTTATATATAATTTACAAAACAATTATTACAATTAATTGAACTTTTAGTCAAAATGAAAAACATTTAAAAATGTTTGAATAGAATTCATTAAAATATATAATTAATTGAAAGTAAAGAATATATGGAAAAGTGTTGTTTTGAATTAGTTTTTAAAGTTTAATTCACTTCCTTTTATTATTATTAGAGATCTTAACCTTTCGTCTCTTCTTTTCGTGAATGTTGTGCTCTCTTTGAAGGTCTCTGTCGTGAAGTTCTAATTTAATAATATTGTCGACAAGTATTGCTTCAGACATGTGTTGTTCGGGAATGTTCCGTAACTTTTCTAAAGTTTCATACATTGAGGGACAGGTCTTCTTATTCTCGTGTTTAAGTGTTTCGGAGACCAGTATTAGTGCTGTTTTGAACACTATTTTAATGCCTAACAAAAAAATAAAAAGTTATTAATAAAAACAACAGGAAATTAAATGAAGGAGTGATACCTTCGCAAAGAAACATATCCCAGACGTGTAGGACCGAAGTCCAGGGAAGAGTTCGGGCGAAGATACACATAAACCATTCGGTCATAAACAGAATCGGTTCGATCTTTTGTTTTTCCTAATTATTCAAAATCAATAAAATGTTAGGAATTGAATGTTGAATGCAATGAATTGATAGAAACAAACCATTAATTTATGAGAGTTTGGAGAAAATCGTTTGAGAAAAGAGAATAACATATCGCCGTGAAGTTGAATGGCCTCCAGACCAGGAGAGAAGTAGCCGGGAAGGTAGTGGTCGCAGATGGCCACCAGTGACCAAAACGCGTGTTCGGCCGGCATATGCATCAACAGCACAGAGGCGATTGGCGCCTGACCCTAATGGACAGACATGAGTAATAGTTAAATAAAATAATTCAGTTATAATAAAATTTTATCCGCAATAATAATAAACCTCAATGTCTTCAATAACTGAGGGTTAAGTGAAAAATACTAAAATACGGCTTATATTCAAAGAATTTAATGAAATTCCAATAAAATTTAATGAAATTAATGGCATTTAAAACACAATTTTATTGTTTTTATATTAAATTTTGAGAACCGGTAATTTGGTTCAAAATTCTTCTAAAAACGGTAGATATAGAGTACCTGTCTATGGGAATGAGCTATAAATTTGAGGGCTTTTTAAGAATTATTAAATTTAAATAATTGTATTTCTATTTATGGAAACAACAAAAAGAAAGTCCAGACCTGACAATAGCCGATATCAGGCTTTAAAATAGAGAAGGCTTTGAGAACGTGGAACAGATCTAACTGTCCGGTGCCGTTACGTTTGGCGAACAGTTCGTGATTTGGGAACTGGCGGTGAAGGTCTTTGCGGATCTCATCGACTATCTGTTCATTTCCCGACTGATTCGACAACTCATTGTAAGCGTTCGGATGTAGTCTTATCTGGTGGTGAGCGCCGCACAGGTATAGCCACGCCTGACCTCTAATCGAATGCGGTATTCCTTTACGACATCTGTCCCTAACTTTTTTCCATCGATTGTTTATATATTTGTCCCAATTGTCTAACATTGAAATCCATTTTCTCTCTCTTTTGCGAATTAAATTCAATTCATATTTCTTTAATTCACTTCAAATACACAAAAGAAAAGTTTCGATAAGTTTTGAAACAAAACAAAAAATATAAGTATTTTTGTGACAATATTTATATAGAGTTGAATCGCAACTTACGGTAAAACTTCTGCTTTATTTGAGTCAACAAAAAAACCAAATCTATTGCACTGTTTTTCTTGTTGTGGAGAAGACATCTCACTATTAATTTCACCATTGGTTTGATTATCACGTGATTTACGTCTTGTTGTACTTTCGTTTGATTTATTAACTCTATTCGTAGTATTTGTAGAACTAATATAAATAACATTATCTGTCATTTGATTTCTCTTCGGATGAGATAAGGGTCGGTCGTTGTTTGCACTTGACTTGGAATGTGTCGACTTCGGCGGCGAATTAACCATTGGTCCCACATTACTGGCTGTCGACCGGTCCTCATCGTCGGTGGAGGACTGTCTCGTCGCCAACACGAATGGCGTCGGACTCATAATCCTTCGTCTGACTGGAGATGAGTCTAATCGTGCGATCACTGATGTTATTGAACTTGCATTTGAAGACATATTCTCTTCTAATTTATATATATATGTATTGTATAACTGACTATCTCTTCACACACTTATCGGTGGTTTCGGTTCACAATTTTCTCTCATATATAAACTTATTTTTTTGTTACAATAAATTATATATTTTTTATAATTAAATCTTTTTCTAACAATTTTTGCTCTAAAAGTTTGTGTTCATGTGTTCCAACAATTAAGAGACAGATTTTTCATAAAAAAAAGTTTGGGAAAGAAGTTTTGAACTTTTGTTTTGTTAGCTTAAAAAAAGTTTAATATCAAAAACGTTTCTAAAACTAAACAAAAAAAATTGGTTCAAATGTTTGTTTTGTTAGTTTATAAACAAAAAAAAAACTTATAATAAAAAACACATAATAAACAATAGATATCTTAAAATCTCTTTAAATAAAATTAGTAACAAATGAGTAAATTATTCATAAAATAAAAATCTCTCTCGAATTGTCTTTTTTCCTGTTTTGTTATAAATATATAAACTCTCCAATAGATTATTAAAAAAGTATTATTTTGTGAATAATTAAAAAAAAAATTATAATAATTCTGATGAAAGTGTAAAACAGTATTGCCTTATAATTAGTGTTAACGTCTCATAAAAGCCCAGTTCTGTTGAATAAAATTCAGATTAAACTTAAACTTAAGAAACATAAAAACTTAAAGAAATTAACGATAAGTTAAATTTAAAAAAAACTAATAAATATTTCGCCCAAAACTTGTCTGACGACTGATTAAAAGAAGTTTTCAAACTATAAGTGAAGCACAAGAATGAGATAAAAAAAATTAGAACTATAAAAAAAGGAAATTGCTAAATTTTTTCCTTTCTCTCAGACGTAATATTATAACAATCCCTTTGATAGTGAAAAATATGTTTTCAAACGCATAACATTCAGAGTGTGTTTTGTAAACTACAACCAAAAATACTGACA
The DNA here is from genome assembly GCA_034693365.1 of Liacarus xylariae. Lineage (NCBI taxonomy): Eukaryota > Metazoa > Arthropoda > Arachnida > Sarcoptiformes > Liacaridae > Liacarus > Liacarus xylariae. Next base: position 10,801 of record JAQFXN010000679.1, on the reverse strand, counting down.
AAAAAAGTCTATTTCCCCACAGAAAAAAAGGGAAAATATTTAATAAAATTATTAATTAAAATAACATAAAATTGATGAATGGTTTGGATTTGTTGTCTGATATCATATGACTGTTATGTGAAGTTGAAAATTGAGGTCAATATTATAGTATAATATCAAAGCTGTTCAACAATTAATGATAAAAACGTATTTAGCGTTAAACCAATTGTAAACCAGAAATAAATAAATAGATTTGTGGCGAAAGACAATGTCTGATCTGTCCTGTGATGTGAGGATCGGTGAACTAATACTATTGGAGTCGATGTTTCCAAAACAGTTGATTTGTGATGATCTGGAAATAGAGACAGCGATTAGTGAACAGAATTATGACATTATATGCGACAAACAAATCACGTGTACATTCAGTGTCGACAAAGGCCTGGATGTGATCATTGAACTGCCTGTAGATTACCCTAAGATATTGGTTAGAGTCCACTGTCGAGTATTGGACGGAACTCTTCCCAATTCAGTGCAAAAGTCACTCAACGACACAATCAATCGGTTTATTATTGATTGCAATCAAAACGATATCATATGTGATGTAATAAGTGTTATACAGAAAGTACAGGACTTGTGGATCGATTTGGATGTAAAGAGTTTTGTTAATACAAACCAAACAAATAGTTGTAATAAAAATGATTGCAATAATGATATAACAAATGGTATTTCAATTATTTATTTCATATATATTTCTGACTTATATTTTGCACAAAAAGTAAAACTAAAACCAAAAATTGAGCTTAGATTCTGTGCCCTAAACCCCTGGCCTTTAGGGGTTAAATAAAAACTGCAAGAATTGAAAATATATTTTTAGATTTCACTTCAAAATGTAATTTAAAAGTTTTAAAAACAATAATTGAATTGAAAATGAATTTTTAAAACATTTAATGTCCAATGAATTCATTAAAAGTTGATTCAAAATATTAAGTCATTATATTTGCAAAAAAAGAGAAATAAATTGAAATAAAATTATTATCAAAAACATAAATTCGTTACAATTTAATTCTGCACAGCTACTCGACTATCTTTTTGAGTTTTGGCTTAATGTTATTATATTTGACTATCACTGACCGAAAGCTTAATTTCTATATTAAATAATTTGATAAAATTTTTTTTATAAATAGTTTCTATGAATGACTCAGTTATGACTTAAACCTAATATTTAGTTGTAGTTCACTGATTATTCAAATATAAAATCATTAGCCAATACACTAAGAGGTTGTATACTAGGTGTGCAGAACTAAATTGTAAAGAATTTAGATTAAAATATAAAATTAGCTCACATTTTGAAAGTAAACTATATTTTAAATAAAAATTATATAAATTAAGGTTTCATTTATGAAAGAGTTTTATCCTTTAATGCAAAATACCATAACTCTAGTTATACTTAACATAAGTTATATTCTAAGCTCTAATTATTAGTCTTATTATAAAACAAATATAAGAAAAAAATTGTCTCAATTTCAAGAACTAATTTAGAATTTTAAAAAAGGAAAAGAAAAAATGAGTTCATAAATCTTATCGTAAATTCAATACTAATATTATGAGAAAAATAATTATCACTTGAATTCATTCGTCTGTTAATTGAGTTTATTTACAAACTTTTTTTTTACATATCGTATAAAACCAATCAATACTTAAAAACGTGTATTTAATTAAAAAACAAAACAGTTCTGGTTTTAATCAATAATAATAATTACCACAAATGCTATATAATTAAGTGTCAAATCATTTTTTTGTGGTTTTTTTGTCATTATTTAATTTATTGTTTAATTTGTTGTATTCAAGAATCTGAGAGCGAATCAAATGAATCGATGTCTCGCTATTGGATATACTCTCATCACATAAAGTCCACGAAAAAGCGACAAATGATCATTGATTTGGCACAAGAGCTACATCTCAGTGGCATAACGTGTGTCGGAAAACCCGGTATTTTAATTAAATGCAAATTACAGTTATTTATCCAAAAAATACAATTAATTTGAAAGTTTGCGAACCGAAACACACATTACGGTAACTTTTAAACCAATAGATTATTTAATTTCAATGCAATTGTTATTTTGAATTCATAATAGATTTATTAAAAAGCGTTAAAAACACTGTTTGAATGAATGATTGTATAAAAGAATGTAAATATAATTTATGTGTATTTAAAGTTACGCTCCTTTTAAACTAAATATACTTTTAAATTCAAATAATATAAACAACCATAAAAAGAGAATATTCAAAGCATGTCCAGCAGTGATGGCCAGAGGAGGGTACAAATAATATACGCTCACCACTATTTGCAATACAAATTGCACATCACTGTTTTTATGGCGCAAACACTTCCTTATTAATGCTTTATTTGTAAAAATATGCAAATGTAAATAATTCGTAAAGAATAATATGTTATCTAACTTGTTGCACCTCTTTTTTTATATAGTATGCTAATTCTAGCAAATTGCTTTAAGTGGGCTAGATAAACTTGTTAATAGTTTTGACAAAGAATATATAGAATTTATTACAGTGGTCAGCAATAGACTATCTAAAGTTCCTCATGTTTCCTGTCTGGTCTTTTTCCGTCTTGGGCTTGTTCTTGTCCAAGACAGGACAGGAATGGGTAATTCTAAAAAATTTATAATGTCTCTCATGGATAGAGAACAAACTTTTAAAATGGAACTATTTACAGTAAATTATTACAACTTAATTAAATAAATTAAAAGCAGTGAATATGACTGCTATACAAATATGATTTAATCCTTTGGTTTATGTTTTAACCACTGCGATAACTTTTATGACAGGAAGGGACGACAATTTATCTTATTTTTATAAGATATCGGGACAGGACAGGAAAAGACTTAAACGTGACAAAACAGAACATCAGTTCTTGTCATGTTTAGAGAGTCTAGTCATAAGTAAAATAGCTTTCGTTAAGAATTTTTCAAAACATCTCCTAGAATTTTAACATAAAAGGGCACCCTTGCTATTTTATCTTTAAAAACCAGCTTCTGCCAAATTAATTCAACACCGGTCTTTACCAGAAAAAGTTCCTAGAGTTTCCTGACTATTTTAGCTCCCCATTAAATCTTGTTAGAACGGCTGGACCTCCCGATTCGGGATTTACTATGAGCACAATTCGGGATATGTGCCCTTTTAAGTACCTCTAATACAAAATCTGAAATTATTTCAAGTCATGCAAAACTAATTTTTTCTTTGAATACAATTTTACGCTCAAATGTATTTAAATAATTAAAGTCAAGGAAAGAGATGCAGAAATATTTAAACAGTTTTATATATAAATTAAGCCATAATTAAAAACATTTATTTTTAATAGTGAATGAATTCAAGTTCATTATAAGAAACATAAATATTTATGAAACCCTTATCTTTTAAACATAAACATTGATTAAAAAATTAAAAATTCTGAGAAAAAAATGAATGAATGAATTGAAACATTAAAAAAAGATTATATAATTCAACATTAATTGCTATTAAATTAGAAAATCCCACATTATTTCAGTTAATTATTGAGAAATGTATCGGAAATTCAATTATTGATAAAATCTATATTTGTTTTAAATTATTTAAAAGTGAAAATCATTTTTTTAGAATTTGATTTTCTTATCTTTTTCTTTCAAAATTAAAAATAAGAGAAATCAAAATAAATAAATCAAATGTGTGTTAAACAACACAGTGATTGAAACCAAATAAATGTAATGTAATGTTATATAATTTACATTTATATATCATTTTTCTTATATTTCACATACCATATGAAAGCCTAAATAGTCGTTAAGTTAGTCATTCGTCTATCTTTACAGTAGTTTTTTAAGACTCTTCTCCAATAAAAAGGAGACTTTTGTCCATTTAAATGATATCTTTGATGAGATTTATTTTATGTGAGAAAAGAATAATATAAACTGTTTTTTGGGACTCGAAATACAATACATTTGACAGCATTTGATATGAGAACGAAATAGGAAGTCAAGCAATAACTTGAAGAATAATATAAGTTATAAAAAATGCGGAAAATTCTTTGGAGCGGAAAATATATTTCTTAAATACTAAAAGATTTCATTAAAATTTTAGAGAATAATAGATAAACAAAAAACTATGTCTGACTCTAAAAACTCATTTAATAGGGTTTTATATATTTTTACATTAAATTTAAATCTCATTAAACTTTATTTGTTTTAAGTATTACTTTTGTGATCGTTTCTAAACATATTTTGCACTTAATTTATAACTTTTTTGCGATATTTTCTTAACGAATAGTTTAGGAATAATTTGAATTCAAAACAATATTTTCTCGTTTTTTTGATGACTATTTCAGATAAATATTTCGATTGCATTCAAGTGAAGCAAAAATGTCATTCAAAGCATTCATTTATTGTTTTCAAATGGAAATTAATATTCAAAAAATCAATTGAAGCAATAAATCCATTGAATTGATATAATTTATAAAATGAATGTTTGAATTAATGTAGACTTTTATGAAACTCTAGTAATGTATTGAAAGCCTATATAGACTAACAAGTGTTGAACAGAGAATTCATTGCATTCAATCAATTGATTTCAATGAGATTTAATTCAATCGCAGAATAAAGCAGTCTTTGAATTAATGAATACTTAAATAAACTGAAAATATTATTCAAAGCATTAATCAGCAAAACATTTGCAAAAATAGTTCATTAATTAAGTATTGGAAAACTGGGCTTAAGGTAGTTTAGAATTAATAATAGCTTTAATTTAATCGTTTTAGGCTTTATCTGCGTTGAGGGCATTGGCAGTGGTTGTGAACAGTTCTGGAGTGCAATCCGAGCGACGAATTGGCAGAGAATAAGACTAATAGAAAGCGAACATCACTTACTCCAGACATCATTCGATGGTTTCCACGAATTGGCCGACAATTCAAATCTGTTCCGACTCTTGGAGTCTAAAAATTGTGATTCAATTGTGAAAAACTTTTTAGGCTTTCAGTCGACAAACACTTCAAACCAATAAAATTGAAATACTTTTTGAGACAATTTCAGTTATATTTGTCGCTCAAATAGGGTTTTAAAGCACACAATAATAAGTATTTGATTAAAGTATTGAAAACACAATATATTACTCGACATTCAATGCAATTGTTTTAAATCATTTCAATGATTAATGTATTGACTCTTTTAGGAGAAGTTTTATTTCACTGAAACACAATATTATTTCACTTTTCTCTCGCATTGAAAAACATTTACTTTATTTGTATTAATAGTAAACCAATTGATAAGTTTGAGTCAATTCATACAAAACTCCCATTTTTTCTCTCACTTTTATAACTCATTTTTATTATTTGTTTTATTTAGTGCTTTAAAAACCTCTTGTGTTGTGTTTACTGTTTGTAACGTTTGCCAGAGATATGAGAACAGAGTTATTGCACAAGAGTTTCGATTTTCGTTCATTAAATTTGTGCTTAAGATTACTATTTATTGTTTGCATTTTAACCAAAATTCTCTATCAATTTGTCTCAACGACTGTACTCTATGTCGTGTTATCTTCATATTGTTTAGATCTGTTCACATAAGACGTACAAATTTTTTCGGGTTTTCTTTAATTCTTTTAAACTAAGTTGAGTTAACATTTTTATTACAGATTAATTATTTTTATCAATTAATTAATTACTAAATTATTATAAATATTTATACATTTAGTGCCAAAATATTATGGCATTTCATTTATATTTTTGTAAACTTGATTAATTGATTTTTTTTGGATTTAACTAAACTAATTGTTCAATAGTTGAATTTGTTTTGTTAATTAATTGAAATGAATATTTCAATGTTTAAATCTGAATAAATGTTTTGAATCAATTATATTAATTGTTAATAATTTCATTACCTTGGTTCATTCAATGATTTGTTTTCCCCCTATCTGTACAGTATATATGAGTGTTTAGTTTGTGTTGACCTAAAGACACGTATCACTGATTGGTTGAGTGCTTTCAAAGCTGTTAGACATGCGCTGAAAGTTTTGGATGAGATTTAAAAATTTTGAGTTCAAAAAACACGTTAGAAATGACACAAACAAAACATCATTTGAAACATTGAGACAATCGACTGATTGTGAGATTTGAATTCAATTCAATCATTAAATTGTGTTTAAATTGTAATTATATTTAAAGTCAATAACAAAATAATGGATTCAAAAGCGGAGAAATTGACGAAAAATGAGACACAAATGGGAGAACAGTTGCCATCAGTGGTCAAAAGTCATTTGCCATTACATCTGCAGCCGAGAGCCAAACACCCGCTGAAGGCGTCCACTGATGTCAACACAACCAACACTCATGTGTCCACTCCTGCAATCGTATAAATTGTTTATTTGATTTATATTTATTGTCAATACGTTGTAATGAATTAGTTTTTTTTGTTAGGCTTTTGCGTTGTTTTGAATGCAATATATTTTGTTGACTGTATTTAAATGTTTTTACACTTATTTTACTATTTTTAATGAGACCTAAAATTATAGTTTAGATTGCTTTGTGTTTAAAAGCCAGGACTTGAAGGGAATGAGCCTTTTTGTAACTCCGATTACTAATTATCACTAAAGCGTTATATATTTACAGTATTTTCAACAGTTATTTATAGACAATCCTAAGTGTCTGATGACTCATGAGTACAGTGCAATTTTCAACGATTGTCTGCTAATAATTATAGACATTTTTAGTTAAGCTATTGTTAATTCTCTGAATTAATAGTTATTTAAAAAGAAAACATTTGTTTGGTATTAGTCTATAGTTTCAAACATAATGGCCATTAGTTTCCTAACAAATGTCTAATTTTGGTGTTTTTTAATTATAGATAAAAAGACGTCAAATGAACAAATGGTTTAACTCTCCGACTGATGCCTGTCTCTCCCCCTGTACTCAAAAGTTACTCAAACCCAAACACGACAATCACATCGAACCGTTGAATTTGGATGAGAACGACAGCCTAAAGCAGATGCCCTCCAATACAGACCACTCCGACACTAATTGATTTGTTTTTTAATTTTACGCAAACATTTGATTTTAGTTTAGTTTTTATTTAATCGTTTGATTATTTTAAGATTTTTTCACATTTTAATGCATAAAACAACTGATTATATAATCAATAATCAAATTTTCAGTAAAATTGATTTCAATTTTTCTTTTAATATCATTTATAATATTCTCTTTTCTGTTGTAATTATAATTTTCATTATTATATAATCGTTTGATTACTGAATATACAGTACTTTTGTATTGAATGGTATAAATAAGTATTGATTCCAAACACTTAATGATAGACAAAATGTATTTTTTATGAAATTTGAAAAATAAATCATTACTTCATTGGAAAGAGTTGTTTTCGAATAAATGCAATACTTTTTATGAAATACTGATAATTATATTTAACGGTCAAAGCACTCGATTTATGACTACTTGTCTTGTGTTGAATCACTTCAAATTCAACGGTTTATTATCTAAAATACTTGTTCTTAAAATCTTAGGTATAATAAAAGTATTATTTTTTATTATGAGATAACTATTGGCCAAAGTTTGAGTTGTGATAAGAAATTTATTATTAATAAATTATTAAAACTTTTCGAAGAATATTCGAATATTATTTGATTCTTTAATAAAAGATGAAATTGTTTTAGAATTGTTTAATTGAACTCAAGTTTTGATCCAAATATTTAGTCAATATATTTGAAAATAAGAGAAATGCTTTAAAGAACTTTTCAAACTTTTATTTTATAACATAAATAATATCAGATTTTAATCGTAACAAAAGAAAAATGTGTCGACAATTAATTTATACATATATTTGACAGAAATGAGGCAAAAAAGACATTTTGTTCAGACAACTGATTGTCTTCTGTGTTCGGATATAAACTATTAGTCATTGGAAACAAATACTAATGGATTTGTTTGTATTTTTTGGTTTTGTCTTAAAATCACAATTAGACTGAAAATATAAACTTATTTATCGAAAAAAAATGTTACAAAACATCATTCCTTTTCGCCGAACAATTAGTTATTGTATTCAATAAAGTTATTAATAATAGTATTACTGATTCAGCGATTACTACTCAGAAGAATATCTGAGTTTAAAGATATGTATTTGAAATAAAGTGAATGTAAAATCAATTCAAAACTATAATTCAAAAAATGATGTCTGGGTTTTGTGTTTTATAATATATAAGTTAATATTTACAGTAATTATTGATTTATTTATTGTTAATATAAATAATATTTTTTTAATACTGTATTAAAATTGCGATAAAAATGCTAATTATTTTGGTTTTTCTTTCGATTCAAAAAACTTTTAAATCGATCCGAAAATTATTTTAGTGTGTGTTTCAGTTGTTTTCCATTTATTTATTAATGTTTATTCACTATTGAGTTATAATTTAAATAAATTAATAATTAATTTAATGTTAATATTACATAATCTGTTGCTCTTCTTGACTAAATTCGTGGCCATTAATGTGCTGTTCGTGTGGCTCTTCGGTGTCAAAAAAGCCGACTCCGTCTGCGACCATATCGACGCTCTCCTGAACGTCTTCGACAAATATGTCATACATTTCGGCTCCGTTTTCATGGCATTCCAATTCATACATTTCGTTCTCTTCATTACCCAATTGTAGTGAATTGTGTTCCGCTTTATTCAATTGTTCCAACTGTTCCGCCGCTTTAGTCGTCTCCACATCCATGGCCTCAATCTCTTCCTGACTCTGTTGGTCTACTTCTAGTTCTGTAGACTCTGGTGGCGGTGATTGAGCTTTAGGTGCGGTGGCTTCCAGTGCGGCCGCGAATCCGTCCTCCCATTCACTCGTGTCCTCAACTAATTTTAAAGTTTCAATAATTTTATCGACTCTTTGCTGAACTTTTTCGTGATTCGCGACTAAAGATATCTTTTCCTCATTTTTCTCCTAAAATATAATTTAGAAAACAATAAACACTTTAATAAAATATAATTGAAATTAATTTATTTGTTAGTTTACTCTTATTTTAAGTTTTAAATTATTGAGCGCTCGTCTCATTTGTGCCATCTGTTCGTCCACTTCTCTCTTCTTCGCTAACAGATTATCCCTTTCTTCCCGTTTTTTGGCCACCTTTTCGTCTGTTTTCTTGCGAATTGTCTCACATTTGGGGCATTTGGGAAGTGCGGCCTTTTGTGTGATATCGGCCTTTGTTGTGGTACAGGTCGCGTGAAATAATGTTTTACAGGGCTTACAGAAGAGTATGGAATCGCAGTCACATTCGCAAAGTTCATCGCAAACAAAACAGTTGGCGGACAACAACTTTCCAATACTCGTCACAATATATACACCTAATTGTCGGTCAAAAGCAATCCATTTGTAAATAAACTTATTAAACAAATGGTTTTTGTATTTTTTAAATACCGGGAGATATTTCCTGCTGTTCAACGCCAATGGCCTTTGGATTTGAGCCGTCATTATTCAGATAAGTAGATGTTATTTTGGTTTGAGTCACAGCATTATTGTCGCTATTGTTTGTGATGAGAAGTCTTCGTTTGGCTTTTCGTTCGGCGATTTCTAATTTAGTAATTCGTTTGGCCTCTAATGCAGCCGAAGAAAACTGTGGATTCGCTGTCGTTCGACGCTTTCGTTCACATTTACGGCTTTGCAGTTCAGTTAAAGTCTCTTTGGTTACCAATCCTTATGGAGATTAAGACAATTATTAATATTAATAATTAATTATTAAAATATTATATGAGTTAAACAATTGAATAGACATTTTGTGACAAAGAGTAATGACATTTCTCTTCCCATACCTAATGACATCATGAAGTGATCTTTCATTTGTTTGTCCGTGAGTTTGGGCGCCGACCTGTTTGTGGTAAAGCTCTTCATTAGTGGCACTTTTGGCGATGATTTGCAATTCGAACGAATCAGTATTGATGTCGAATGGAGTGGTTGTGCATTTGTCGATGACTTCAATGGTTGTGTCGTTGGAGAACACTTAGCGGTCGTGTCTGAGGATGACTGCATCGATGGAACAGTTGGAAGTTTGACCACTGGCTTCAGATAGTTTAGGACTCTCTGTTTGGGAACCACTAAGAGTTTGTTCTTCATCGAGGAGTTGGTCACCGGAACCAGAAATTGGGTCTGACCTGTGATCGACTTGATTGCCAGCGCCGGTCGTTTTATTGACTGTGAATTCATTGATACACTTTGTTTGGTCCCTAATTGTGGTATTATTAGTGCCGGTCTTGAAATTATTGACTTTAATTGTGTTTCATTTTTATTATTAATAATATTATTATTATTACTATTATTTAAATTATGATTACTATTGAGGACTCCGTTCTCTAGATTTTGGTCTTTAGATTCTAAGACTTGAGAAGTTTTTTCTTTGAGAACAATCCGTTGTTTATATGATTGGATTTTAATTTTCTGATTAAAATAATTATATAAATCAATGAATAATTGCGAAAATCAAATATAATAAAACTTTTCAAACAATGAAAATCAGCCAATCCTTGACACATACCTGTTCTTCAGATAATGTTTTAATACTATTCTGCAAATCGTGTAATTCTTTTTGCAAAATTGGATTCTGTTTTTGGAGAATAAGAAGATAAAAACAATTAATTAATTAAATTCAATATTGAATACATTGAAAAACTTTGTGTGAAATTACATAATATATAAAACTTTTACACATATAATGAGTTAAAATTAAAACATTAAATCGATTCATACATTAAGTTACGATTACTTTTAAATTTCTGATATTCACCCCTCTAATACA
>JAQFXN010000678.1:0-19529 GCA_034693365.1 Liacarus xylariae | reverse complement strand
ATATATTTTTTAAAAGTTTTTTCGCATATCTGAGACGTTTTTTATACGAAGGCATTTCTATAGCATTTGGAGATTTTTCAGATCATATCGGAATTCAAACCATTACTAGAAATAAGATTCTTTATAATCATAAGATACTGATACCTTGTTTCTGATAGAATCCGACAGAAAAATGATAAATTAATCTATTAAACCAACCTGGAATCATATATTAAATTAATCATTAATAATTAAACTATTATAAAGTTAAAGGTGAAAATTTTAAAATGTCAGAAATCATCAAGATATTCACGAAATGTCTTCGAAGACCGTCTAATCTTGTATGATTTGATGATTGATAATGTTATTTATAATTTTTTAATCTCTAAATCAGCTTTAGTGATAGATTGGTTCTATAGAAATTTGATAACTTTTGTCGAGATCATTTTCAATTACCTGAAAATAGCTACTGGATAAAATTTTGGGAATAAATTAATGGAGGTTTCAAATCTATTCTCAAATTGTTACTATGTATTGCAGTTTCAGAATATAGACAAATGACATTTGAAAGCTTTATAGTTTGTGTCTTATTATCCAAAAAACGCGTATGCGCATTTGAATGCATTTAATGTTACATACATGCATGCATACATATATGTATGATAGGCATAAAGTACTCAGAGAATAGAATTTAGTCATGTTATAGTTTTTTTGCAAACCTCCCATCTTGTCCTCTCAATTAAAAAATAAGAAATTAATATATGAAATAATTATTTTGTGAAATATTACACATATTTAACAAAATTAGTGAATTGCTATCAAAATTATTGCAGACGCTATCAAATAAAGTAGATTAAGTAGTCATGCAATCATACAAAGAATTAAAATAATTGACTGAATATAAATGTGATTGATTACAAAAATAATGATTATTTGGATTTGAACTTAATAAATTTGTTTATTAGGAGCTATAATATTTGTCAATGTATCCTCTCTTTTATTCAAGCCAATCTCTTTGGAGACACATCAAAGAACAAAAAACATGAGTTAAGTATTGATTTTTTCTCCTTTCCATTCGATTATTAGTCCAATATATTTCTTGTTTTCTGTCTGAAGTCTGTTTAGTATTTAAATATAGAGTAAAGCAGATATTTAACTAACAAGGAGGATATGGTAATCTGCCAACGCGATAGCGCAACCTAAGCTATTACATAATGTTGAGGATATTTTTCTATAATATCCATGAAAATTTTAGCTGCTAGTGGCCATTGACAAACGAGATATAATTTCTTTAAAAATTACTCTTAAATGAGTTCCACTGTATATGAAGTTCTATATGCGTCCATATAATAACTTAATATTAATATTACAGTTTCATAAAACTTACATTTAAAGAGGAAATTTCAAAATGAATTTATTTATAATTATATTTTTTTAAATCATGATAATTTTATTTTATTCACTTTCATCTAAATTTAAAGTTATAATCTAGTCTATTTTATTAATATTATATTTATCATAAATTAACAATTTTAATATTTATATATTACTAAATTTTTGTCACATTTAACTTTTTTAAGGTTTATTCAGAAAAATGCAAATAATTGTCTACAGCTTTTACATCATTTCATTTATTATATTTTAAAACACTATTCTGTTTATGATCTAATCGCAAAGCAGCCAATATTAGAATGGGCCTAAATAAATTTAGAGTTAAGACATCACCGAAATAATCAATTCAGGTTACTTTTCAAATCATTCTAGAAAGTCTAGCAAAAGGGTAATCCAAAACGATTCCGAAAAAACTTTAATCATCTAATTAAATCTAATGATGCGGTATTATGCATCTTACCTTGCCAACTTCTAAATATGCATTAAATAATGTAACAATATATGTCTTAGAATGGTTATGCTACTATTTATTAATATAATTTTATTAAATATTTTTGTAAATAAAAAATATGTAAAAAATTATTTTTTGCATTAATAAACTTATATCTTGTAATATTACATTATATTTCTAATAATAATTTTTGTTAAAATTTTTCAATTTATAATTTTAATTATAGTTATAAGTTTATCAAATATTGTCCAATTTTTATTATAACATTTTACTAGTTAATGCTTTTTAAAACTGTACTTTTATCTCTGAGAAATGATGCCTTTTTTAGCTACTAGTTCAATATGACGTAAACGTACTTCAGTAGAAACAATTTACTCCTATAGTCTGCAATGTGTAAAATCGATAACGTAATCAAACTATCATGAAAAATAACTTAAAATTATATAAAATAATACCCCAAAATATTTAGCCCAACTGAGCTTTTGCAAAAAAGTTATAATTTTTTAAAAATTTTCATTTAAAGTTTCTTTCCTGAAGCATGATAATATTCAATTTACACTATATTTATAACTTACAGTTTGTAACTGTATTACAAAATATTTTTGAAATATATAAATGTTTTATATTCACTACAATAATTGTATACAGTTTCTTAATTTTTAAAGGAATATGTGTTTAATTTATGAAACTGTAACATATAAATTGACATAATTATATTCATTTATATACTTCATCAAAACAATTATACAGCAGTAAATTATAAATAGAGTATAAATTGAATATAATCATTTATAAGCTACAGGAAAGAATCTTTAAAAGAAAATTTTTAAAAAATTACAACTTATTTGCGAGGGGCCATTTTGGCGTATTATGACATTATTCTAGACACCTTGAAGTTAATTATTATGTTAGATAGAATACGATATCGATTTTACACATTGCAGACTATAGGAGTTAACGTAAATTGTATTTACTCCTATAGTCTGCCAAGTGTAAAATTGATATCATCTTCTAACCAGCATGAAAATTAACTTCAAAGTGTCTTAAATAAAATCCCAAATTTTTTCGAAATAAAATCATATAATTGCATGCGGGATTAAATATCTTAAATGATTTTCAATGGAAACTTCAATGTTATTTTCGTGTTTTTGAAGCTACTTTTATATTAATTTGCCTAGTACGATTTTAATGAAATAAAAAGCATATTATAGTTCAACTATTCCTATTTCAAAATTATTTCATGCCTCACCCCACTACCCCCTATTTAACCTGAATCTGGCACATCTTAACTATTAAATCAAAATAAATATTAATCAATAAATAAGTTATTGTTTTTATTCACAGCACTCAATGCATATGATTAAAGTCTATCATCTATTGGCTAATAAATTACAGTTTAGTTCATTAATGAACTCGATCATTTTCCGGAGACATTTTCATATCACATCAATAAAATGAATCCAGAAATTAAATATTATTTTAGATCGGAAATAAATATGATCGATTCCAACTTGCTAATATATTAAAATCAATTGAATCCATTTTATTTATTGCAAAATTTTATCAACAATTTATAACCAAAACTCTTGTTTTATTTAATATACTTTTGTGTAAAAAATTGTATTAAAGCGTAGGCTAAGAGTGCTCAACACATTGACCGGAAATAAAAACGGGATTCCCTGAACGACTTTTGTGACAATCGGGAAAATGTTTTATAGACAGCAGGAATTACAATTCAAATTGATTGTATCATTTTTTTCCCATTTTTGGCCAAATTATATATTCGAAAATATCTGAATATATTTTATTTTAATATTGGATTATAATTACAGTTTGAGTGGAACAATAGAAATATTGTTTTAGAGGCTATTATATAATTGATTGTTTGGTGTTGTATGCACTCATTGGTCAATATTAATAACCGACACTACTATTCGCTCATCGATTGGTCGCTCGAAAAAACCAAAAATTAATACACGAAAACAGTTTGCAATTGTTGGACAAATTTGTTGTCAAACAAAGGATTGATTTGGATATTTGACAATAAAGTCAAATAACTGAGATTTACTCACGTGAATCAACTCCTGGAGGAGGAGTACATCTAATTCACAATTTATTTGTCATTTCATCGCACAATCGATTAAACATTCCTCTATTATTATTATTCGATTGAAATTTATCAGAAAATAAAGACTCGTCTTTTCAGAATTGGATTGAAAATAATTTTAGAAACTGTAATGGAGTGTAAAATAAGTTCTTATGGGCTTAAATGCGTTGAAAACCTGTTTGTCTGTGATGGGCAATCACTGTGAGAGTGGACCTCATATACGCCATAGTAGGGAACACCTTGAAATGAAAATCAACTAGCCAAAAATGACTTAGTACTATGGTGGAAATATAAAGTGATATACAGTCGTCCAGAATTTATTTTATCCACCATCTCCGGCCTTCACTCAGTTGTCTATATATTGTTAATCATTAATGGTATGGCGATGACTAAAACAACACTACCGGGTATCCTTTGCTGTGCCCTCTTTGCACATCTCTGAATTTTCATTTATTATTATATTATTTTATTTTACAAATTTAATTATAATTATTTTACAAATTTAATTATAATTATTTTACAACAACAATCATCTGATATTTAATTTTCACACATCACTTGAGAGCTTAAGAGGTTTTAGAATATATATTTATGATATAAACATATTAAAATGAAATTATTTTATTGTAAAAAATGGTTACTTGTGTCAGGTGTCCAATAGTGTCAGATAGTTTATTTTGTCAAATATTGTCCGGTAGTGTACGGTGTCCTGTAGTATCCAGTATCCGGTAGTGTCCGGTGCCCGATAGAATCCGGAGTCCGGTAGTGTGCGGTATCTCGAAGTTTCCGGTGTCAGGTAGTTTCCGGTTTCCGGTGTCAGGTAGTTTCCGGTGTCCGGTAGTGTGTGGTATCCCGTAGTTTCCGGTGTCCGGTAGTGTCCGGTGTCCGGTAGTGTCCGGTGTTCGGTAGTGTCCGGTGTTCGGTAGTGTCCGGTGTTCGGTAGTGTTCGGTATCCGGTGTCCGGTGTCCCGTAGTTTCCGGTGTCCCGTAGATTCCGGTGTCCGGTAGTGTCTGGTGTCCGGTATCCGGTATCCGGTATCCGGTGTCCGGTTGTGTCCGATATCCCGTAGTGTCCGGTGTCCCGTAGTGTTCGGTGTCCGGTGTCCGGTAGTGTTCGGTGTCCTGTAGTTTCCGGTGTCCGGTAGTGTCCGATATCCGGTGTCCGGTAGTGTCCGGTGTCCGGTGTCCGATAGTGTCCGGTAGTTTTGTTTTACTCACATAGTGTCCGGTAGTGTCCGGTGTCCGGTAGTGTTGTTTTAGTCATCGCCGTAATTTGTTTAGTGCATTTTAAGATTATGATTCATTAATATTGAATACTGTGTATATTTTATGAATTAATCAATAATGTTTTATTTCTCAGTATATTTTTAATACAGTTGTTAATATTTGGTAATTTCACCGGAATTACTCTATTTAAAAAATTAATAATATATAATACTTTATTGATTAACATTGATACTGTAATGGAGTGTAAAATAAGTTCTTATAGGCTTATATGCTTTGAAAATCGAATTGTCAATGATGGGCAATCACTGTGAGAGTGAACCTCATATACGCCATAGTAGGGAGCCCCTTGAAATGAAAATCACTATCCAAAAATGACCTAGTATTATGGTGGAAATATAAAGTGACATACTTATTTGCATTCTATACATTATATCCATCTCACAATATTTAAATTTAAATTATCAAACTTGATATTAGTTTCAATATGGCCAGAGTATATTAATTTCAATTTTTAAAATTATTAATTTTAGTAATGAGATGTGGATATAATGCATTGGATGCAAAAACGTGTATCACTTTAAAATTCCAACATAGTATATTCTATTAATATCAAATTCTATTTAAAAATTTTAAAAAATTGATAATCAAATATGTCGACATTTACAAGATTGGCTCAGCTATAATTAATTTTAAAATTTATTAAGTAGGGAATACCTTGAAATGAAAATCAACACTCCAAATTTATATTTACAAAAAATAGTATTAAATATCATAAAACAAGTCTAAATGTTAAAATAACGATCCTGTAGCGAAATCCCAATAGATTTAAACCATAATTATCAATTAATAAATTATAATTATTTTAGCAAAAATTACAGTTTCTATAAGAGCAATTATGGCATATACGACATCAAATTTTGGTCATAATTACTCAAATGTTTACAAAATCAAAAAAAAAACTTCAGGAAATTTTTTTATATTTGTCCACGTTTGCGGCACTATTGAGGGTCTCTGGATGACCCTGAAAATTTGATGATTATTCAATTTTATTCCATAAATAGAACCGAAATATTTAATATGATGAAATCCTAGGGTTCGAAAAAAAAACTAAGTGATAATTTCTGTTGGCTAAATACTTTATCATTATATTATTTATAATCTTCAATAGTTATTTAACCCTACAATATATGTACCGTTGGAAACTTATGGCATAACAAATTCGAAGACATGATTGAGTGGTTGAAATTTTGAGACAGTGATGTGGATATATTATTCAACGATTTGTAGATATAGATTAATGTTTGATATTTTATGCAATTTTAATTTGACATCCAATTAAGTCTTATTTGCATTACAATAATGTTAAAACATTTACAGCTTATTTTACAAGTTTAATAATTTAAAGATTTATTCCAACATTAAAAAAACATTTTTTATTGTTGGATAAAGTGATTTAAACACCATGCACACACACACACCAAGCCTTCGGAAAATTTATGGTATCTTTCACTGGACCCTTATCCGGGATTTATCAGAAAATTTACCACATAAATAATTGAAACTTCTTCATCCCTGAATTCCCATTCAGAATAAATGGCATTATTCAAGTTGTAGTCTCTCCTATAAGATTACTATTAGCCATTCCAACCGCCTTTCATTCATTTCCCTTTACTAGTTAAGAGAGTTGCGGCATTTGTCTGTTGTAGTGATGATATTAGAGGTGGGAAATTAGTTTGAATGGGCAATGTATATACAACAACATTGAAAGTTGTTGCTTCTGATGACAATTAAAAATGTCCAAAAAGTAATAGAAACTGTCATTTAAGAGAAAATGATGGTATTTTTTTAATAAATTAATCTGTATACAATTTATTTGGAATCTTGCTCAAACTCTAGGTTAAGATTGTTTTGTTAATTAATAATTTTTATAACGAATTAAATAATAGGCGGACAATATATTTTCGGTCAGGTTGACAATGGAGGGCCATGTATTAAGTCGTTCGCTGTCCTATAAAGCGTGCAGTCATTCATCCCTTCAAAACAGTGTTTTTAATCCAATATTTGTTTAATATTTTTTTATCTTTAATTTATTTTTATTTCTTTGAAATAAATTAATAGTTGATTATTAATTGTGTAATCAATTGCACTCAAGAGGAAGTCATTATTTCGCAAACAGTATTTACTACAAAAGGTAGACAAAGCCCATCACACGTCTCGGTCAACACTAGTGGATCTGAACTCATCACTCGAGTTCGGCGTAGACAGTAGTTCTGGACCAAACCCTCGTCCGACATCTCACCTCATTGTCTTCAACTATTATGTGGCCATTGCGTCTCTACCGCTAATCACACAATGAATTACAAACTAAAATAAATTAAACTAAATTTGCTTTCATTAAAGAACTGTAATTATAAACCAATTTTAAAATTAAAATACATTCAGTTATTTTAGTTATGAAATTTTGGAGAACTCCAACACTGATGTGCCAAACACAAGCAAACAGTTTACAAATACTGAATTCGATTATAATGTCAAATTTTAATTTTCGCCATGTTCAACTTTTGATTTCAGGGACTTTTATGAATTTTTATATATAAATATTTTATATATATTTTATGTGAAAATTTCGATTAGAAATAATCTTTAAACGTTATGATCGAGTTCAATTAACCTTCATCTTAAGATTATATATAATTTTTAAAAAGATACAAAAATATTGATATAGAAATACCATTATGTTGAAAAATATTGAATAGAATTTTTGAGTAACCATTAAATTTTACATAATAGAAAATAAATATTATTGCTAGATTGATATTATTTTATTTATTATGCACATATTAATAAAGAGCGTGAGCAACTAATTAAGCCAATGTTATATAATAAGCTCCACAATAATGTCATGTATGCTAACTAAACTGTCAAATAATACACTGCACTTACAAAATACATCACATTATTAATGGTATAATTATAAAAATTTTAACAATTATTTTATTATATTGTTTATTGTGAATATTGATAATTAATTGCAGAATCAATTTCACTTAAAAGGAAACCATTATTTCGCAGACAATATTACACTACAAAAGCTAAACAAACACCTGCCCCAAATCAGCCCTGGCCCCATCACACATCTCCGGCCGCACGACTCGTTCTGAGCTTATCACTCGTATTGGGCGCCGACCCAGTCCTAGTCCCAACACTAGTCCGACACCTCACCTCTTTGTCTCCAATTATTGGGAGCCCATTGCGTCTCTGCCGGTAATCACACAATGAATTACAAACTAAAATAAATTAAATTAAATTTGCGGTTTAACGAACTGTAATTATGATATAATTTTAAAATAAAATACATTAAGTTATGTTAGTTATGAAATTTTGGTGATGTCTACAGTCAAACTGCCATACATAAGCAAAAAGTTTAAAAATACTGAATCCGGATGTAATGTCGATATAATTTTCCCCTACATTCAACTTTTAATTTTAAGAACTTATTATTATAAATTTTTATTTATACATATTCTATATCAATTTTATGTGAAAATTTCCATTAGTAATAATCTTTAAACGTTATGATCGAGTTAATTTAACATTCATCTAAAAATCATATATAATACATAATCGATTACATTAGACTTTAATTAAAGATAAAATAAATTTTTTTCTAGATTGAGATTTTTTTTATAAATTATTATCATGTTCGAATTCTAAAAAGGATAAATCAGTTAAAATTATATTAAAGTCATTCATAATACTCAGAGATGCCTAAAGGAGGACCCGACCGATATTAACACAATATGCGAATTTCTTAACACTATGTATATCACCTCTACCTCTAGTTGCTTATATTTTTCATTCTAGAATACTTTAATATCAAGTTTTGGGAGTTCAATAGTGGCCGCGTAAGCCACCTTTACATACAAATCCATATATTATTCAGTAATAATGTTTTTAATAAAATTATTTCAAATTAATGTTTTAAATACATTATTTAATATCTTGTTAATCAACCGGATTTATTATTTCATAGAAAATAACGATTAATCATAGACTAAATTCCCAAATGCTAATTTAATAACTGTTTATTTATTTATATTTGAAAACCAGAGAAAGAAATTTCGGAAATAATAATTATTAAATTTTTTCATTTTCGGCTTTACAGGGCAAAAATAAATATAGCCTCAATCAAATAATCTAATCAAATAAATAATTCAATCAAATTTAATTGGAAAGGTAAAAACATATTTAAACATCTTATTATAGCTCTTGCTTATGCTAATTATTTATGAAACTTGAAATATATTTCCTGCATAAATATTTTACATTTTATATTGCCCGAAAATTTCATATTCTATCCAGCATTTAATAACATTTCAATGTATTGTATTAAAGATGTGAACGATATTGAACATTACTTTTGCCAAATATATGGAATTTAAGCATATTTCTAGCATAAGGCTCATTTAATCGATTCCACCAGTCCTGCCATCCTTGAACATTCATATATATAGTTACGGTAGGGGAAAGCTAAGCTGGCAATACATAAGTTATTGTGCAAAATTATCCCTTAGTAAACTTCATGTGCAAAAAGTGGACAATTAATTTACAAAATTTCTTTATTAAATTTAAACGATGAAATTATGATTGTAATTACAATAGAAGAAATTGTGGACTACTTTGATATTATCTAAGCTCCCAACACCCAATTTTTTAAAATTATTTTAATTGAAATAAAATTAAGAATTATGTTGAAAATATTAAAAAGAAATGTTTAATTATTAAAAACATTGAACCTCTTGGGTTATACACCAACCAATAAGGACAGAGCCAATTAATTATTGTGATTAAATCTAATGCCTAAAAAACTATATTTAAAATTTCATGTCAATTTTAATAATGGTAAAATACCTCATTAAATGGTGAGATCTTGAACTCAAATATACACATGTGGAGATGCAATCTCCCACAACCATCGCTAAATTCTAAGAATGTGTTCTCAGACATTGGCTCATATTGTCTAGAGATTTCACAACAGACAAAATTTGATGTATCAGTTTGAATATGTAGAGCTTTCACTGCAGGCGTTGTGGCAAAAGTGATTTCTTTGTCCTCCTGACCTTTTTATGTGCAGGTGATTTACTGGGAGTAAATAATAGCGGATCTTTTAATGAACTGCAGGGCGGTGTGGCCGTTGTTATTGAAGTTGTGTTTTAGGTGTCATTATTTTTGCAAATCCTAAACCATGTTTTTTCTCATTTCGGGTGCTTATTTAAAAACAATATAACTAAACATGATTAAGAAAACAATAAATATATTCACTTATTTTCTTTTATGGGAAGGGATTCTCAGATTTGCAAGTGTTTTCTGAATTATTCGGACTTCAAAACTGACATTAAGCTCTTCTTCTATCAGTCGATTCAACTCTTCTTTAGTTTGTTCTAATATTTGTATTCCTTCTTCAGTGTATGGAAGGTTAGCGGATATTTGTTCAATTTTTATAGCATTTCTATTCATTCCAGTATTTGAAATTATTCCGGACATTGCAAACCATCTAACGAGTGACGAATTATCCAATTGACTCGACGCTTCCTTAAGAATTCCTGCGAGCATTTCATTTCCGAGATCGCCTTTATCGGAACTGGTCACTCTAAGTCGGATTATTTTACACAAAATACATTTTAGAGATCCGAAAAACGATAAATCTAGAGTCTGCAGGAGATGCGTAGTATGGCTTGGTAAACGCAAAATTAATATTTTATGTTCTACAGCCATCTTAAGCAAATTATCATTGTAATGAGTACTGTGTCCATCGTAAAGAAGAATAATTGTCCACTATAGTACTCTGGACGCAATCGCTCTGCCTCATGAAGAAAAATCTTTTCAAACCAAAGATGAATAAGGTTTTATTAATCCACTTTTTAATTATAGAATTTTAAAAATATGATGTAATTTTACTACAAATATATGATAGCTAACCAGTTTTCGATGTTCGCTAAAAGGGAATTTTCCAGGATTTAAATTTCTCTGGGATCTCATTTGGAAGGTTTCGATAAATAATGAAAGGCGATAGAACATTAACAAAAGCATTGAGACAAACTAACAATGTTGTATAGTGAAAATTTGACTGATACGATACATATATGGCCTGTAAGTGGTCACCACGAGGTAACAGCAATGTAACCTTTCGTGGTTTCAAACTTATACAATTTTCGTCGCAACTAAATACAACTTTCCTTAAGGATTCAATATCAGTTAAACCGGTTTTTTCGAAAAGAATTTCCAATAAATCATAAAGTTAATTTTTTCTCGTGAGGCATTCTTTACTCTTTGTTTTGACACCATTTTACCCACTTTTTTCATTAATTCGTTATTTTGTTTCGCAATGAAACCATAAGCATAAGAAATCGAGCACCTCATTGGGTTAATCTTTTCTCTCGAAATTCTCTCCCGAACTTGGTTCTATTCGGAACCCCGGATCTGGTTCTAAAGCCATTCGATTATCTTTATTAGCAGTTTTGTATTCTTTGCTTAATTTCTGAAAATCTACAATTCCCATTGGTTTACCCAAGTAGGCTCTCAATTTAATAAATTCACATAAATATTTCTCTTCATTTTCATTAAATAATGGTTTAAATTTCAAGCCTAATTTGAATGAATGATTAATAGTTTAATGAAAGTTATCCAGGACGTTATATTCGTTCGCCATATTAGTGTAAGAAACATAATTGGAATTTAGATTTATATATAAATATCATTAAGTAAATTTGTTCTTTTTACTTTATAGTTTCCATTTGAGATTTTAATTGCGACGCCATCTTATCCAAGTCCTCCCAACTCATTGTATTTCTCCAGTGCAAACTTTAATACCTCGTATTCAGCAGAGTCTTTCATAACTGCCTAATATTATAAATTATTTTATTGAATTAAATTAATGGTTAAAAGTATATGAAATTTAATTTGTATTGATTTAAATTATAGTTTCATTCAATCATTCATTCATACATTCATTCCCTAAATTTTTATTGTTTTTATATTTAAAACTTACTCTGACGGTTGTGGCCATACTAGTTATCATCCTTAAGACCACAGTCGATGCCATTAATACAATTAAAATTAATTAATAACATTTTTAATTGAATATAAAAGTTAATTAAAACAATGCTTTAGTAATCAAAAATATAAATAAATGTTTCACAGCATTTGTGTATTACTATAACACCTACAGTCAAACCTATTTATTGAGTTGCAAATTGTTGTTTTTATTGAATTAAAATAAAATTGAAGCATAAATATAAATAAAATATTAATTCTTTAAATTAAAAATCTTATTTAATTAAAAATAATTAATAAGTGTAAATGTAAAATTAAATTAAATCACAAAGATTCTGTGTGTAACTTTAAATAGCAGTGTACGTGGTAAGAATGGTGGAATCGATTATATGAGCCCTATGCTGGAAATATAGTAATATAAAGGTCATTGATCATTTGAAATATGAAAGAAACATCTACTCATATATCATTGTTTGAGTTCTAGTCATTTTGTTTTCTATTAAAACATTATTACTGAATAATATATGGAATTGTATGTAAAGGTGGCTCACGCGACCACTGTTAAGTAGTGGACTGAAAATATAAAACAGGAAAATTTATTTTCCTATTTATAATATTAAATAGATTTTAACTAAGACTACAGCTTATAATGAATTAATTAATAGAATTAAAAAATTCATTTTGTTTATTTTATTAAAAGTTGTAATTTAAGCTAAAATGTATTAATTATAAAAATAGTTAATTTAATATTTAATTTATTGGATACTAGATTGCTTTTGTTTCATTCATTTTCGTGACCCTCTATCCCTTCTGGTAGGGATTGAAGATCAGAAATCATGTATCTCCAATCATTAATATCCGTCATCCAATTTGGGAATTCGCCAAGTGATAAACCCATTTGATCGAACAAATCTTCCATGTGCAATCGCCAGGGTTTTCTGAAGTTTTCTCGGTCTACGAGCGTTAGGCATTTATACTATTGTAGGCATTATCAGCACAAGTCCTAACCAACGCAACTGTAGTAGCAGCTCGACATTTGAGAACTTCTGATGGCTGATTTTCTGATTCTTTCGATTCTTCTAACTCCAACAACCCTTTTCAGGAATCTCATTTCAGCTGTACAGAGTCACTGCAGTCTGAATAGAGTTGATGACTTTCAGTAGTTGACCACCAATGCCAAATTTCTGCAAACACTCCCACACCTCCTATGCATTGTCACATGTATTTTTAAGTGCAGAATATATAAATCTTTAAGTTTTCTTATGATTTCTACAACAATTGATGGAGAGTGAAGAGCTGGTCGGTTGGAAGCCACGCTGTTCGTCCCAGATGCGAGTCTCACTTTTTGGTATGCATCTGCATTATATATTTTAGCAACCACTTTCCCTGACAAACTCAGGAGAGTGACTCACCTATAGTTCGCTCAATAGTTTTGATTTCCTTTCTTGTATAAAACAATCACCACTCCTGATTGCCAGTCCCGTATAGAGACACCCATTCTCCATAACTTCTGACAGACACACGACAACCACTAAAGGTCATTTCCTTAATAGCTTTCAACATTTCAGGTCTAATCTCATCCATGCCTGTAGCCTTGATTGGCTTGGTATCATCCATGACTTTGGCTGTATTTATATTCTGACCGACCAATAAATTAAAAACAACATCTTTTGTATAATTAGCTCTAGCAATTGGGTTCGATATTTTAAAAACAATCTATTCATTTATTCAATATCTCTTGATCTTCATGATGAAATTTGTAATCACCATCTTTCTCAATTCGGATGACAGACTTCTTCTCGTTTCGGAGACTCCTTACTGTAAATTGTAAATTACGTCAAACCAAATGCAGAACATATTCTATTTGCATATTGAAAAATTTATTTGGGTATGTGGTTGTTAGGGGGTTGTTAAGAGGTGTAAAATTTATAAATATCATCACTAAATCTTATTTTATCTCTAAACCATTGGATCAAATGGAACAATAGGAATATATTTGTAAACCACTTATGAAAACCAATTCAAGCATATATGACACGGCTCTCACTATTACCGTCGGGATCTAGTCGGCACTGTCAATTTACCACGGAAGAATAATTTATATAGGATTTGATTAGACTTTGGTATAGCTTTACAAATATATGCTGTTTTGAGATTTTATTCAAATTTATTTCACATATTGATTAAAAATAACATCACTATTTTTAAATTAACCTAGGAATATAATGGTTAGGAAAACTAAAATAACCAGTACAACTCATGCTGCTCATTATGCTCAAAGAGTATGCTTGCTCCTCTTCTGATTAAAGTGTATATTTACAGAATGATGATGAAATGTCTCTCAGGCCATATTGATTAAATTCATCAACTCCACAGAAGTCGTAGGGTATAGCTTGGAAAGTTATAAAGATATTGTGGCAACTAAGCCGGTACGGGGGTTTGTCTGCCACTGGCAGGCCGTACAGGCCAACAATTAGCGCTTTTGCGCCGCTCGCGGGTTTGGGCTAATAGCCCGTGCGTGGGCTCTAGTGCAGCCCAATACCAACCTATGGGCGCACACTAGATGTGCGCCACCGAACGGGAGACCAATGGCCGAGAAATGGCCAAAAAGGGGGCAATAGTGGTCCCTACTGGCCCAAAGGCCTTACGGCGCAATCACCGCACACGATGGCTGCCTATTTGGGCAGCCAGTAAAACGAAAACTTCCCGTTCGGGAGAAACCCGGCGCCGTGCGCTCAACAATTGAGGGTCATTTTAATGACCCAAAGGGGCAAAAAAAACAGGGGGAAGGGGGATATAAAAACCAAGGCTACCTTTTGATATTTTTGCCACTGAGTCCCGTCCCGTCCTGTGCCGATCGCCAAAAACGCAAAAACCGGTTTCCCGCGAAATTGCCCGAATCGCCAATTCCCGCGTCCACCGCCAACTGCCGAACCAAAAGGAGGGTACCGAAAAAAGAAGGGGGTAGCGACTTAAGTAAAGGGGGGTTCAAATAAAACAATACAAAGTGGGGTTTAAAATCAAAATATTTTTATTTAAAATAATGTATAAAATAAGAGTAGAGAGTGAAGGAGATGTGCACTGGAAGGGAGGCCAAAACTGAATGTTTTAAAGTGCAGCTCTGCTGCACTTTATATAGTAAAGCAGGCATTTGAGTGGACATACTTTCTGCGGTTAAGGGTCGCAGAGGTATGTCCACCCGCTGTGTTCGCCATCGCCTGCGGCCTATTTCCTGACAATAGCGACATGACATAAGTCATGTCATAGATATTGTCAGGAAAGCTAAACTTTATGCCACAATACGATTATTGAGTAATAAACCATATTATTAGTTTTAAAAAATATGCAAGCCCACTGGAATGTCAGCGAATTTCCAAATTTACATTGAATTGCCCTTAATTGTATGTTAGAAAAATACACCTTTTAATTTTTTTATTTTTGTAGGTTGGATATGGATATCGCTTGAATGAGTAGAGAAAATAAAAATTGTTTATTATTAATATTATCTGAGATTACTTAAAATTGTGGAGGGCAAATTGTCGTTTTAATGACAGATGATTAAAAAACAGTATTCCTCCTATTTAAAACCAAAAATAGTTTTAAAATCACTTGATCTTGGATTAATTCTTCAATATCTCATTAATTTATATAGGTATTCATATTTATTATAATAGTTTTCTATTAATAAATAGAATAAAAACAAATTAATTAAATATAAATGTACTTGAACTAAATTTAAAGCAAACTCGAACAATATTTACGATATTCTTGTTTTCGTTGAATTATAATTATTATTAATTAAAATATTATTCCTCCAATAATTATTTATTCATCTGTTGCTTAGTTTATGTAAATGATGATTGATTTGGTTTTAATGATAGTATAAAACAATTGCAAATCAATTCATTTGAATCATAATTTCAATTGATTTTCTATAATTATGTGAATTAAATTGTATATTCATTGATAATGAAGACTAAAGTTTTATTTGTGTTTCTTTTGCTAATTTTGGCCACAGATTATGGTATTTATGCAAAATATTTAAATTTTAATGAAATATAGATTTATTTGGTATTTTCTATTAAGTCTGCGGTCAATACTTCGACCGATTCTATGGCTATGAAAGAAGTATTGGCTGTCCTTTTCGACCGTTTGAATGTTCCCGATATTGTCAACTGTTTATGAGAAGAAATGGTTATTGTGTCGGACGGTTTGGGCGCAGATGTGTCTGCAATTATGGCTTTTTTAGCTGAACTGTAAAGACAAACAATTATTCGAGGATTGAATTCAATCTATAATTAAATTAATTTTTAAAATTATTTTAAAGATATTATAAGTTATTTTCATATTTTTAAAAATATTCTGTTAATTCTTTTAACGAATACAAGAGATGCGCAAGGGTAAAATAGTCAGGGAGTATTAGTTTTTGTCCAAATGTCATGAGGTATTCCGCACTGTGATGTCATAAATTTACCAAATGTTGGAAAGAGGATATTTCACAATAGTCACAATTAAGAATGACGTAATTGAAAGAATTCTGAAAGAATTCACTAGATTTTAGAAGAATAATGATGAATTATATAACAATTTAGCAAAATGTAATAAAAAATTAACAAGAATTTGAAAAATTCTAGTATTTTTCATAGAAATTACACACAATTTAAAATAATATTCCGACAACAATGCCTTCGATACCGTTTCCTGAAAATTACCATGGGCGGGAGGGTTCAAAAATTGCTATAAAGCATTGCTATATAGGTATCTGATCAACATTCCAGGGGTTTTCCGAGCTGTACTTTCCTTGCGCATCCTTGACGAATACTATAAATATATGAACTATTATTTCTTTTACTGAAAATAAGAATAACAATTGAATTAAAACAATGCATAGATATGAGCGAAATAATTAACTCAGACTACAGTTTAGACAATTTAAAAAACTGAAATTCATTTAATTATTATTGAAATGACTTCAACTCTTAAGTAAAAGAATAGATTAATTTATTGATATTAAAGTTTTTCCAAGCTTTTCCGTCCAATGTTTAGGCAAATTGATCAAGACCAATTTGAAAATAACTATAAGATATTAAACATCCTTTTTTATAATTACATTAAACTAATTGTAATAAAGATATTAAAATAAAGAAAACAAATTTTAGAGTTTAAACAAAATAATACATTTTTTTCTATAATTATTAAAAGTGAAATTTTTTTTTAATTAAATCAAAATAAAATTAAAACAAATATTTAAAAAATTTGAAGAATAAATTTCAAGCCATCAATTGAAGAACAGAAGACAATGTTGGATAACGAAACAGATTTTTCAGGGGGTAATGTTGGACAGGGAGCTGACATGACTAGGTCCGAAGAAATACAGCAAGATTTAGACCAAAGATACGGTCGTTTGGAGTACTGGAGGAGCAGACCTATGCGGGAATTGGATATCAAAATCAGAACTCTTGAAAACGAAAACTTTCCACAAAGTCGTGAAAACGCACAGAGACTCAGAGATATCAAGGATCAATTATATGATGTGCCGACACTGTCCACTGGACAGAGAGGTTCGGCACGAGGTTCCAGGTCACCACTACCCGTTAATAGGTTCACAGAGACTAATAGACCCATTGGATGGCGTAGAAACTCACCTAAAACAACAGCTCCTCAAAGAAGTGCACGAACACCAGCCTCGGCCACCCAATCAAGAAGAGGACAACTGCCACCCGAAGAAATATCAGGCCGTATAACAGGTGGAAGTGTAGGTAAATTTCCAAATATTGAGTCCTTTCATCCCTATTATCCTCAAATGAAAGAAAGACATCAAAGACTTGCAATGGAAGGACACGAGAAGGCCAGACAAGACTTTGAGGCTATGAGTCGGAACCCAAACCGACTCCACGATCCAGAAGTGGATGAAACCATTGATGAGTTGAGAGAAATGGATTTGGGACTAACACGGGATCCATTTGATGCCCACAAACACGACAATAAAGAGTTTAATGTGAAAAGAGAAGTAAAACGAATGGGACGGGGATTGGCCTCAAGTTTTGGGAGTAGACGTAAACAAATGGACGATAAAAGGGAAGCGGATGAGGCGACAAACCGCCAGGCCGCACTGGACAGGGGCGAACAGAGGCGCAGAGCACTGAGCGATTCACACCGGGATAGACAGTGGCGAACACAGGGAAGACAAAGAGTGAAAAGTCATGTGCCTGACGTTTATGTGAAGGACTGGAAGTCACAGGCCCAGGGGAGTATGGAGTTTGGAATGATCCCGGACTGGTATGGCGACAAACCAACCGACAGATCATTAGCCGATCTAAACATTCCCTTTAAAGAGGAGTCAAAGTTCAAACAATTTATGACAAAAATCAAAAAACCCTTCAGAAGGTTCCCCAAAAGTCAGAGGGGGAGAGGGAATGAAAGCCGTTCCGACGCCAATATGTATGAAACGGTCGAGTCCTGGGACCCAACGGCCAGTTGGGGCGAAGCCGTAAAAGGGGGGATATACAAACCTCAAGGACAGGAAGAGGAATCAGGAGAACCTTTCCTCGACGAGGGATCATCAGACACGCCATGGGTTTTGGTAGAGCACAAGTACCCATACGATCCTCTTGAAGACCCAACAATAGGTAGTTCACTGAAATCGCCCGCAACTAAGTGGACGAAACAGTTGCACAGGCAGTTCAAAGACAAGAAAGTGCCCCGAACTGAGGCGGACCAGTATAGGCACAGTCAGGGACTGGCCAACAGGTATTTGGAAGGGGCGCGGAAACGGTACGATTTAGAACCAAGAGATCAGAGGAGACAAAGAAGACAGGAGGAGAGGAGACCATTCAAGACAGACGAGGGGGCAAAAGGTCTTGATTTCAGCGAGACTCCAGTGGAGGCACCGAAGGGAAAGAGTGAGTTCACACAAGCGCTGTCGGAGATTCTCAAAAAGCGCAGGGAAGAGGGCATTCCTTACTGCTGGTGCAATGACTGTCGCGGAGTGCCTGAAAGGTCTAAACATTGTCTTTGCACTGACTGCCACACACCTCTTCAAAACGATTAATTTCCCCCTAAACACGTGAGCTCTTTCCTCCCTAAGCTAGGATTTTTGTTGTTGTTGTGAAGAGTTCTCAATAAAAATAAAATAAAAACTAAAGCTTTTCCAAAAAAGCGTTTGCGAGAAAATGTCAGCCAATGAAATGATTTCATTATAAAAAGCGCTTCATTGAAGTCGTTTGAGTGTAACATAAAAAGACTGTATAGTTGTGCAAATAAACAATAGGTGTAGCCATGGGTCAATTGCAATGCTTAATGGGATCGTTATTGATGTGT
>JAQFXN010000677.1:0-19532 GCA_034693365.1 Liacarus xylariae | reverse complement strand
AGCTCTTGTTTATCAGTGAATATATAAACTATTTATTTGTTAAATATTCTACGCATTCATAAAATTGAAGCCAAAATAGTATATTAAAAATGTTATTATTCATATATTCCGAACACAAGAATAAAAAAAGTTTACATAAAAATCCATATCTCATATGCACTGCATTTATCACAAGTGATGATGACTTTCATTAAATTTATATTTTTATTTAATATTTATTCAATTAATATTGTCTATTCATTAAATAACTTGTAATTTATTTTTTCATTACAAATGCATTGAGAAGAATGTTTGAAAATAATTCATTTTTAATATTCATTTATTTGCAAAACCCCATAGAAAATGTGCCAAAAAATGCTGAAAAATGTTTGAGAGCTAATTGTGTGGAAAAGTTTTTATTATAATATTCTTATTATTCTCTTTTAGAATAGTATTAGTCGTGTATTTATAAATAGTTTATTGTATTAATAAAGAAATCGTGAATTATTCTGTTAAATCATATAATGCAGGACTACCTGAGCCCACATTCGCACGACTCCGTGTGTCACAACTCGTTTGCAGAGAATTATATCTTTAGAAAAGACGAGAAGTTATTTCTGAATTTCGTCAACACTTATCAGTAATTTTTGTTTATATGTTTAGAGTCGGAGGAAAACTGTTTACCAAAACAGATAACTCTGTTATGTGATATAAACGCCAATGTCTTCGATGACAACTTTTTTTTGACAGTTTCTCTCTTTTGGGACAATTTTTTATTTGGAATTATAAAAAGTAACAAAATTTGATTTGGGAACAGTCAGACGTCGTTCTAAATGACTCCATATTCGGTCGATTTATTTCAATAATCTTTTTTATGTAATTGTGCTTATATGACATTTTTCTAATGATCCTTATCCTAGTGATGCACAATTCCTAAATTACTTATCTTATGGCAATTTTTTGGCAGATCTTATGGTAATTTCAATTTGTTGATTTCCTTCAGTGACCACTCTATATATGTTCTGTTCAGACAGACATTCTATTTGATTGCAATAATAAAAATCTAATTCTTCTCTGAAAACCAAACAAAATTTTGTTTTTTATTCATTCATTTGAGCCTTAATTTAGTTTTTACTATAATTTTTTTGCCCAAAATTTTATTTGTTTTACTCGACTTTAAGTGCGATTGTTGTCTGACTGTCGCCGGCATATCATTCATTGACCTAACCTTCACTCCATTATTCCATTATATGTTTGATATAATATATACAAATAATTTCTGGCCATTAGTTTGATTTCAGTCTGTATTGTCTTTAGATTAGCGATCAATACAATAGGCGTCGATTCCCATTCCATTCCTGTGCCCAAACATTGAGGTAACCAAACATACGATCATTTGTTGCCATCGAATGACTCAACCCATACAATACGATATAATTATTTAATTCACTTTAACTGCATTTCTCTCTCTGTTTTTCCTTTTGTCGGCCAATTAAATGCTAACTTAAGCTCTAAATTAAATTCATTAATACTGTTCTGAATATATGATTGAATTATATTCACTGATAGCAGCACTGAATGCCTAATAAGTTATTCCCAATAATTAATTTCTTAGACTATTCTGTCATTTGACTAGAATTTTATAATAATTTATATTTTATTCTTTATATTCTTTAATTTCCAAAACATGACTAATGATGACTCCATTAAAATTGTTTTATTATTGTAGACATGATTTGCAAAACTATTTGCAAATGTAATGTTATTTAATGTCAAATTGCAATGAATTGGTATCTATTTTTATGTAAATTATCTCTTTATGTCTTAGTCTTTCGGTTCATTTCTTAAATTTAAGACTCAGTCAATTGCAATGATATATTCAAAACTTGTGCACAACTTTTATTTAGACTTCATTTGAATAGTTCTGGTTTTTTAGTTATCAAAACATTTTTAATATAAATAGAAGTATACAATCAATAGAATCACAGTTTGACTCTTCCTTACAATAACTTCGTGTTTAGCTTTGATATACATTTCAATCAAACGATCAATTCTTAACTCTATTTATACACAAAAAAAACTTTGTTTCCTTAAAAAATTTATTTGTATTCCAAGTTTTTCTATTTTGTTAATATTCTCGACACTTATGCTCCAATTGGATGTCATTCCACTCCACACCTAAACATAGAAATACATTAGACCTGAAAAAGAATAGGTATTTATTATATGTATTAAAAAAAGAGAAAAATTCTTGTTTGCAAACAATTAATATAATGAACAACAGTTTTAACAACTCTTTCCACATTTAAGAGCAGACAAACAATTCGTCACAAACTTTAGGAATTTTTTACATTTAATTAATTGTTTACTAATATTATCAGACTTTCCTTTAATTAGAATCGATGAATAAGTTTACCAAAAAAAAGTTGAAGAAATAAAAACAAATAAATCCTTATTTATAAATAACATTCTGTTCTATTAATTTCCAAAACAATGCCTTTATTTTAATGGTTCACTAAATTTCTTTCGATAATTATATTTGCATTTTCTCTCATTTCCCTTACTTTGAGTTCGTTATTGTCTGTTCTGTCGATTAAATTCGATTTTAATTGATTTAAGGCATCAAAAAAAGACTCATATAATTAGATGTAAATTAATGATAACATTTGAGACGATTTCTTCTAATTATAGATTTCAAAAAAGAAAAGTTCATTTTATTATTGATTTTATTTGAATCCAATATTACGTTTGTATTATGGCTTCAGTTTTATTAAAAACTAAGCTTTGATTTGTTTAAATAATTTTAATTTGCATCTGAAATCAATTGCTGGATAACTTTTGTCTGTGTGTCAGACCCGGAATGATAAGCACATCGAATGTTGTATTTAAGTTACTAACTGTTAATTTCGGAGTCAATTCGTATCAACTATTGATTGTCTGTCGAATCTAAGCAAACATGAATTGTGTCATTCATTCCACTGAAAATAATTAATTAATTGTAATTTCACTTTTATTATACAAAAATTAATTTTTTTTTCTCTAAACTTAACTCAAGTGAAACAGTTTATAAAGAAATTCACACAATTTTTCTAGAATTTCTAACTCTATTTAAACACTAATTTAATAAATGTTTATTACATTCAGGAATTTTGTCCTTTGGGTTGGTTTTTCTTTATAACCATTTGTAAACATTAAAATATTTTAAATGAATATAAAGTTTAAAATTGTAATATTTTTTGTTGAGTTTATAATTTGTTTTAAAATTTAGAACTTTTTGATATTTAATAATAATATTTAAAAGTTGTGTTAACTCAAGAATAAAGAATTTAATCAGTTTTTCAATTTTTTTATTCTCTTATTTATTAGATTCCAATAGTTATTCAAATACCATATAATAATGTTAAACAAATATTTATCATAAAAAGCTATTTTAATTTGAATATTTGTAATTCAATCCGTTTCTCGTATTATTTCAGAGATTATATTACAAATATTCAAATATTAATCATTTTTAGGATAATTTTGTTCTCAAACTCATCTGAAATATCAATAATTCATTCATTGATTCGATTTCAAAATCTCTTATTCACTAATATTAATAATATTTTTGTTTTTACTGTTTTTAAACTTATTTAAAGATTTATACATTTTTAAAAATTAATTTTGATTTGTTGAACAAAAATCTAATATTTAATTACATTTATTTTTGTATCCAAAATATAAGTAATGATTAATTCTATTTATTTGATTATTATTATCAAAAGCAACGATTGACACAAATAATTGGCTTAATTAGTGATTTTAAGTCTTAAAATAGTATTTCAAATGTCATATATTTTTTGTTCACTCATTTAATATTAATTGAAATTAAAGATTTTAAAATTGTTAACCGGATTTCTGGGAAATTTACAATATATTAAATTTAGTGTTTGTTTTGTTTTTCTCCATTTTTATAATTAATGCCTTTAATTTCGATCCGAAGTTTTCTAATATGAATTCTATTATATTTATTGATGAAATATTGATTTATTTTCGTTAATAATTATAATAATTTCAATTTAACAGTATATCAAATGGTTTTTTTGCTAATAAAAAGTGATTCGTTTTCTACATATAAAACATAGAGAAAGAAGTTATCTCCAAATGTGACCCAACCCTTGACTGCACATCAGAATAAAAAAGAATATAAAGCAAAGCCCAGAGATTCGATAAGAATGCTGTGCGACTGGCTTTTGGTTGTGGTGTAGACTAGTCTTAGCTAAAGTCTAGAAAATTTTATGTTGTTTTTAGGGCCGAACTTATGATTCAAAAGATGTGCAGAAATTATATTTAAGAATATCTAATAATTTTTGTGTTGAGACCATTATTTGTGCTCTTCTGTGCGGAAAACCATTCAATTGACTCTTTAGTTATGCTTTTTTTAAGTACTCATTATATGTTCAAAGAAACAGTTATTTAAGTAAAAAAGTATTTCTTTTTTCAAAAATTTTATATTCGATTTTTAACCTTTAGTTTAAGTTTAATTTTGTTTTTTTTGTGTAAAGTTCACAATAAATTATATTTTTTCAAAAGTTATATAAAAATTAATGATTGATTGAGAATCGATAGCAAATTCTAAACCGATTTTATTTGTTTTCTTCATTTTTTTCTCTTTATTACTACTTTATTATTATTATTATTATTTAGTTTTTGTAATTCCTGTCGAACTGAAGCTCAGAATTCTTGTTTCCATTTATAATGGATTAGATTTTTTAAAAACATCTTTTGCTTCAAAATATAAATTATATGAAAAGCATTTTTCCGAATCAAAGAGAACTTTTGTTTTTAAAACCAATTTTTTTCAATTTCAATTTAATTAACTTTTAATTTGACAAATGATTTATTCTATTATTAGTTTAAACGATTAAAATCCGATTATTATATAACGATTTGCTTGTATTTTGGTTTACAACTTAACAACTAATCTGTGAATTTGACTAAAATTTTTAAAATAATAAAAATAAAACTTACATTTCAAACATCCATTTTATGAACAGTTGTTTAGATAACCTTTTAATCAGTGGAAAAATTAATTAAATTTTTTGTTTATTTTCAATTCAACTCTTTCCTTGAGTTCATTTGAAGACAAATATTTATTTACTGATTGACAAAAAAAAAGAATCGATTTTATATCATTAACAGAATCTAATGAATCAAAACGATTCCAGAATTAATTAATTCAGAGAATATTCATTAAGTATTTTGTTTGATTGAGAAATTTGTTGACTCAATCGGATAAATAGTGAATTAAATTGAAATAAAGATATTGTTATCTATCTATTGATAATTTCATGCTTTCATCGTTTTGTTTCCAATGAAATGAATTAAATTTATTATTCCTTTAGTCTTTAGTAAACGATTTAATCTATTAATGTGTTGTTTTGATAGAATTGAATATTTGTTGAGAAATGAGCGTTAATTGTGTTAAAATTTGGTATAGATTTTGAATTAATGTTTTTTTTATCAGATCTATTGTCTGTTACTGTTGTCTGTCATCTGAATAGGCATTACTCGTCGGTAACGATAGGTTTGCAATCATTATTCGTAATGAAAGTCGTGGCCATTAGAAGAATACAGTATTCTATCATTTCTGATGGAAGTTCGCTTGACTGACAGACCATTAACGGAAGTGTGTGTGCGATCAGGTCTGCCAAGTGATGGCTGTGCCCGCCATTCGCCGATACACTGAGCCAACCATGTGTTTGCACTCCATTATGCAATCAGGGCTTTCACAGACATTAGTCGTAGGCTTCTGTGCACAACAGCTATCTTATCAACGCTTCCAAAGACTTGTCATTTTGAAGAATCTCTGGAATTCGGAGTTTTCTTTTTATTAAATAATTTAATGTAATCTTAATTGAAATATTGTTTTGTTTACATTTCGTAACACCAATTGGAAGGGGATATGAGCTGAATATTATTTAAATACTTACCTCTTATGACCTGACAGGTCTGGGCTATGGTTACATCAATTGGATTCTAATTTTTTTTTTTTTTTTTTGAAACTGTAGTCAACAGCAGAACAAATACAGTATTTCTATAGTTTGTCTTGAGTTTAAATTCTTAAATTCTATTCCCTATTGATTTCAAACCTTGAGTTCCCAGTCATAAGAATCTATGGTTTGATTAGTCGACACAAGCACTACAATCCCTATTGAGTTAATTACACGAATAACAAGTTGTAGAATACCTTCCAATACTCCCATTGAAGACCTGCTTTCCCTTCCATTTTCTACTCTCTCAACCAGTTTTTCATAAAAATTAGTTTCTTATGCTTTTAAAAAACTTCTTACTTTCAATACAGAAATTTTTATTCCTTAGAGTAACGAACGAATGAATATTCAAATATTCGTGTTTTCTCTCAATATCTTATGCAATACTCAATGAGAATCTAAATTATTCTCTCTTTAAATGTTTTTTATTCTTTTAATTTTTTCTCTCATTATTTATATTCTATTACTTATAGTTCAATGAATTATTTATATATTTTAATTAATCTTATTTTAATCAAATGTCTGGGGATTTGTTAAATATCAACAAAAAATTATTCGTTTTTCATTTAAATGTTATGCAAATGCTATTTAAAACACATAACATATTTCATCCGATGGCAAGACTTTTAAATATTACACAAAATTCACTTTTAATATAATGTATAAAAAATTGTTTTTCTTAATATTTTATATATTATTTATGACGAAAGCGGATAATAAAGAACTATATTTTTCAATAGAAAGTGTGTGAATTAGACTCCCTAAAGTTTTCCTGTTTCTGTACAGCAACAGGAAAGGAAAATATTTGTCTCAAATACCAGGACGGGATTTGAAAATCTAATGAACACTTTTATAAATAATTAATACTTTTTAAAATTTCATTTTTTTCAGTCACTTAATAACTAATATAATTTGCAAGCATTAAATTCATGTTTACTACTCTATATGAGACATTACAAGTCAAGACAAGATAGAATAAGGAAATATTTTAAATTAAAAAAACAGGAACAGGAGAGGACAAGAATCAGTTCTTGTCATGATTAGGGAGTCTATTGTGTAGTGTGAATCACCACTTGTTGTGAAATACATTTTTCAATATCTTATGGGAAATCTTCTGCTCTGTTCTCTTCCAACACTCTGTGTCTAATGATCTGACTATTACTTAACATTAATGTCTGTCATAAAGGCTTAGCGATTGTGACAGTTATTTGAGACGAAATAAATATTTCTATTCTTTTACTTTCGCTCTGTCTTTATGTTTTGACGCTTTTTCTTGTTTTAATTTATTAGTTGAAGAATATATCGATAGACCGATGGGAATACAGTTTTCTATATTTATTAATATTTTTTGTTTTTGTTTCATTTATTTATGCATTTATTCACAATGAGCCAGACATGGGTTTTATATATGGATTTCTTCTGTCAAACACTAATCACACAAGACTTGTCTTTGACAGCAGAGAGAAAAAAATGCTTACATTTATAAGAAATTAAATTTATTTTTATTTTGTGGCAATTTTGCGATTCGCCAATACATAACCCTATTCTATAAATCAAATGATAATAAAAGTCTGTTGAGTACAAAATTTATTGTTCATTCAAACTGAATATTCAATTGTTAGTTACAATTGTTTACAATATTTGAATAGATTCTTAAGATATTCTAAATAATTGATGATTTTGTTTCGTCTGTTGTGTTAAGTTTGATAACCGACTCAAACATTTTCTATGACTATTATATTAGCTCTCATTTTGTTTGAATTATTATACTTTGTTTTGAAAACAATACCATTTTTGTTGGAATTGTATAATAAAGAGTTGAATTTATAGTAAAAATAATTTTATTAGGCAGCGCAGGTCAATTTTTCGATATACTTTTGTTCGAAGGATTCATTGGCTATTAGTTTGTAATATACCTGTAATATAATTCTTGTATGAAGTAATTCTCTATCAATTCATTTCTTAAATTTGACCATAAAATAGAATTCTTTTATATTAAAAAATCAAATAATATATGAAATGTTAATATATTTTTTTTTTGAACTGTAAAGAATGTTGATTATGTGTTTGTGTATTTGTTCGTTCCACTCGTCTGACCTAATCTAATGAATAAATAATTAAGAATCACTAAAGAGACCAAAGGTAATGACAAAAAAATGATACCACACTCTAATGTTTAGTACCCATCCATCCCATCATCAACTCTCAAGTTTCAGACCCAAACAACATTGGGCTGAGAATTGTTAAAAACTTTAATATAAAGTTTGCATGCTTATTCTCGGCAATTTTGAAGTGTTTTCATTATTCCATTTCACAATACCTCCCCTCATATCTCAAGCAGATTTTTTAAATATTACAATGTATTCATAGCTTGTCCTGTACTCCCCTCAGGCACAGCCATGCATTGCAATTGAGCAAATGTAAATCGCTGTACTGGCCCTGAACCAAATTGTTCCACAACTCTACTCACTTATCGATTGTATCGGAATTTTTGATTTTTAAAAAAATATGTAATCAATGTTTGATAAGCGGATGACTATTATAAGCCTTTTTGGCATAGATTCTATGCAATAGAACATCTCAAACAAATTGATATAAAAAAGTTTTGAATAGAAAAATATTTCTCTTCCTATGAAACAAAAGGTCTTCACTCACTATTAGTGTTAATCTATGGCAACAAAATGTCAGAATTCGTGTTCAGATTTCGTTATTTTAAATATTATATTGTGT
Organism: Liacarus xylariae; assembly: GCA_034693365.1. Taxonomy (NCBI): domain Eukaryota; kingdom Metazoa; phylum Arthropoda; class Arachnida; order Sarcoptiformes; family Liacaridae; genus Liacarus; species Liacarus xylariae. Next base: position 10,791 of record JAQFXN010000677.1, on the reverse strand, counting down.
TTTGTGTTTAGCTTCAAAAAAAAACTTGAATCTCTCGGTGCTCTCAGTTCAGGTCATCGCACTATAAATGCATTTTCATAATAATGTTGAGCTCCTATTCTCTCAATATATAATTTGCATTATATTTATATGTATTTTATGTGCTTTTTATCCGCAAATCTATTTAACACTTCTTTCAATATTTCTCTATTTTAATGAATATTTAAAAATGAAAAATAAAATTTTTTTGATTAAATAAAATTCTTTTTTTCCGAATTCATTCTCACAGACTCTGAATTTATTCAATGAAAAAGTTCTAAAAAAGTTGTTTTCAAAAATCGAAATAATTTATCGAATTATTGCACTTTTCTTAGTTTTTTCTTCCATTAATTCATGTTTTATTCGGTTTTTTGTATCGAATTCTATTTTTTTAAAGTTTGACTTTATTCGTGCTTCTTCTCGAGTATATCAAAAGCACAGGTATATAAAGAGTACTGTGTATTTTGAGGGAACAGGTGTACGAACACTGGGATATATTCTACAGTAAATATTGTCTGCAATTCTGTCCAATGATTGGAAATATTTTTTTAAAATTCGTTTTTTTGATTTATTGTTGGATTTTTTGCTATTTATTCGCCTTTTAATTGTCAATCAATGAATAGTTTTTTTTGAAGTGCGAATAATTTTTTTGGGATTTATTGTGTCACAAAAGCAGAGATCGAAACTGTGTTGAATTGAGTTCGTGATCACATCGATTGCAGTCACTCTCTGGCCGTATGTCTGCATAACTCCTATGAAAATAAACAGACATTGAGTTTGTCTACATTGAAGTTAGAAGTTATTTAATACTAACACAAAAACATTTTTGGTGTAATTTCTTCATTCGGTGCAGTGCTGTCTCGGTATTAGACAGTATTTTTAGCCATAATTTTTAGTTTTCAAAGCACGAAATATTCTCCTCTCTCTTCTGCTCAGCTCTCAGTTCTGCAACAAGTTTTGTAAAGCCGTCAGTAATTATTATTATTATTATTTTGGGGAAAAGGAGTTTTCACTTTGAATTACATAACATTTTGTTTGCTCTAAAGAGTTTTTGAAGTTTATGTTCTGAAGCAGACGTTTGTGTTTAATATTATTATCAGATATTTTGTGATATAAAAGAGTTATTAAAATAACTAAAATAGTGTTTGACTTTTAATTTATTTGTGATATTATTTGGCTTTATTTTATTTGTTTTCCACTCATATAAACACCTTTTCGTGTGTACAGTAAGTGTTGAAAGTATTTATAATTTATATTTTAATTCATTTTCTAAATTAGTTTTAGTTTTAATTAAATTAATTTTTTGCTTTTCCGATATTACAGTAACAGAAGAAATAGAAATACTTTGAACGCATTAACGCTTTTTCGGAACTTTTTTCTATTGAAATAAAAAAATTCTTTTTCAATACTGTAATGCTTTGAATGCGAATAACAAAAAAAATCCCTCAAAGAGAAAGAGAACTTCAAAACTATCGATGCATTCAATAGTATTGTTATTTATGAGTCACAACCAAAATATGAGTAGTTTTCCAGAATATTATTCTCATTATATTCTTTTGTTTTTCATTCATTAGCTTATAATTTGAGTATAATTTTTGATCAAATTATTTTGTTCTGAATTTGTTGTAAATCTCTTTCGAATTGATATTTAATTAATTAAATCTTTTTTATCCGAATTTTTTGTTTGTTTGAATTTTTAAAAAAAAATTTGTCAAACAATCAAATGATAGAATACAGAGTTTAAATCACTATTGGATTGCTTAACAGTGGAGTCGAATTCATTGATGCATTCATTTTACAAAGAAATGCTTCACTTTTTTATCTCTACTCTCTATTCCAGTCTCGACTCTTATTTATTATTATACAGTACTGTATAAGATATTTGTGAGGCCATAGACTTCGAGACATAGAGTGTGTGTAAAGTAAGACTAAAAGTGAACCAAAAAAAGACAATTTTATTCTTACGTTAGGAAAATCTTTTTCTTCTTGTTGTTCGTCACGAACTACAAACACCGATATCTTCCACATCAGAGACACAATTTCGCTGTTTATTCAAAGTTTTTAAAAGAGTTTAGTTTTAGATTTCTTTACTTCAATGGATATATAAATTGTTTTATCAGTTCTTTATTTTTGTTTTCTTTTCTAATCTATTATTTATCGTCTGTTTGTCTCATATAATGAACTCTTAATTTATTTTTCTTTATTCAATAATTTATTAATTGATTGATTGAATTGTTTGCTAATATGAATCGAAATCCGATTAATTGTCGCCCAATAGGAAGTGTCCCTATCCTTTGGCCTTTGCTTTGGCGTCAATAGTGGCCCGAAAGTTGGGTTTGGCTGAAACTACTCGAGAATCTCATAATTCTTTGGCCGACAAATCAAAACCAGGTTTGCTATCAATGACTTTCATATTTGTTTTGTTTCTACTCTTTTTTATATGGATTTTCTTTTTATTAAAACAATTATTTTATTATTAATACATCGAGTTTTGCTGAATGACTCATAGCTTTCAAGAAACGAGTATTTAATGGACTGAAAGTTAATTCAAACTTTTTATTATAACTTTTGAATTATAGCCATCTCTTCGAATGAGTTATACTCACAATCTCTCGAATACTTAACCGAATATATAAACACTTGGAAAGAGAATCCCGAACTCGCAGTTAAAATCGCAAAAGAATATTCGGACCAAACGTTTGTCTCATCTATTTGTGCGATAAAGAATACGCGCCGGAAGATGGAGGACAGACATGTCGTTCTCCACGACCTAAACAAAGCTCTCAGTTTAAAAGTAAGTCCTTTTTACTCAGTTTTAAGAGAAGAAACTTTTGATTTCATATATTTTCTGTTTTTTGTCTGCAATTATTTAAAATCAATTAAAACCTCTTTTTACGTTTATATTTTCGATGATTTGGTTCAGTGTTTGCAAAATGACTAACACTTGGAAACCAATTGTTTAGATTCGAAAATAGTCTAAAGAATGAACCGTTTATTGACTTCTATTTATTAATTATTAATTAAACTACAGAAGCATTTGATTAATTTTTATAAATCATTAAATTCTAGACAAATATAAGCCATGACTTCATCGTCGAGTTTATTAAAGATATTTTTATGAAATATTAATTAATTATATTTGTCTTTAGATTATATTATTTCTTAACTTCAAGAGTATTACAAAACTATTGAATCAATTAATTTCATTTACAATATTTCCTGTGTTTGTAATTAATTGAGTGGTTGTCTGGCGTTAACATTCATTTATCAATTCTATAATTATTGTTTTAAAAAATACTTTTTTTTATATCAAATGTCTTTTGTTTAATATTGAAAGAAAATTCTGAGAAATTTAATGATTTTTCTTATATCTTAATTAGTTGTAAGTCATATAACAATATATTCAGTCTATAATTTACTTATTAAAAAATAAGAATTCCTGCAAAATAACTGATAAAATCTTTCTAATTATGAATATTTTATATTATAATTCTGTTTCGATTGTAAAGATTGAAATCTTTTTGTTTGCATTAAAAATATTAGACTTTTTTATATTAATTATCAAAGAATTTAATTGTCAATTGAAAACATTTATTTAAATGATTTTATTGTTTAGGTTTCGAAACACTATAGTTATTACGCTATATTCGACGGACACGCGGGTGTGGACGCCGCCAGTTATTCCTCAGCACACCTTCACTTCCATTTAGTCAAAAGTCAAGCCTTCATTGACGGCGATATCATCGGTGCGTTCAAAGAGGCCTTCTCTCTCACAGATCTGCACTATTTGGAGAGGTCTGCCAGAGAGGGAAAGAAGAGTGGATCCACTGCTTTGTGCGCTCTGTTGGAGGACAAGACTAAACTATACATCGCTTGGTTGGGTGACTCACAGGCCATACTCGTCAAGAATGGTAAACCCATTGATATAATGATTCCGCACAAACCAGAACTGGAAGAAGAGAGGAAACGCATCGAAGAGTTGGGCGGTTTTGTCGCATATGTCGACACCTGGAGAGTCAATGGAACTCTGGCCGTCTCGCGAGCCATAGGCGATCCGGAGCACAAGCCTTACATTAGCTCAGAACCAGATATCGTAACCATTGAATTGGATTCGGACACTGACTTCTTAGTGTTGGCCTGCGATGGACTCTGGGATCAGTTGACTCCCGAAGACGTGACTACTTTGGTCTACGAATACATTTGTCAAAACGAAAACCTAAGCTCTCAAGAGATTGCGTCAAATGTGGCGACACATCTGTCAAAAGTGGCCAAAGACGACGGTTCCAGTGATAACATCACTACAATTGTACTCTTCTTCAAAGACATTGATCAGCTAAAGGCCACTCCATTCGAGCCATTGGCACAACGGGAGAGAGCGCTGACGAGTGACGTCCAGTCAAATGGTGTGAATGGAAACCACTGGCAGTTTGATTACATGCAAAACAATGCCAATAATAACAATCCGTTTGACTCAAGTCTGTCCAATCCGTTGAGTTGGAGCACAGGTTCTGCCTGTGATGTCATGAATAACGCAAAACTAAACTTTGAATTAAGCGATTCGATCAACAATTCTGACTCAAATCAGTCTAAAGAAACGTCTAATCCGTTCAATACTAATACGAGTATTGATTACAATAGCGAGGGTTTGAATAAAAATGATAACAGAGTTGAGAACAATATGTTTGAATCATCTGATAATAAGTTTAGTAGCGATGAGTCAAACATTTCAAAGGAACAAATAAACGGTTTGGAAGCGAATGTCAAACTGGAGTCAGACTTGCAATCGATAACACATAACATAAATAGTAATGAACTTCACTTAAGCGACACTCAGTTGAATATTTCTGATATCTCTAAAGTGTCTGACATTTCGACGTCATTCGCAGCACAAGCGGCTCTGCATTCAGATCACACCCTGTGTTCTACTCCTGTATTGCAGACAACCGAACCCTTTTCTATCAATTCTATAGTTCGCGAGAATATTGTTTTGGAGACTAATATGGATTCAACCGATGCCAGCGATGACTTCAGTAGTTTTAAACACAATTATTCCGATTCCAGTCTTCAACAGATCGGCGATCAAAAGGATTTTGTCGACTATTCAAAGGACTCTTTTGGTTCGGCTCAAGATAACAGCCATTTTGAGGACACCAGTAGTTTCGATAAGACTGGATATCAGACTTGTTATGAGAATATGGGTGTAGAAGACAACGAAGAAACTCCGGTAAAACTGACAGATGTTGTCGAACAGGTGTTCAAAGATGTGGACGAAACCAATCCTATGTATCCGAACCAAGACTTCAATGATTTTAGTTCTGGCGCTGAAAGCGTTGATTCATATGTTTACGAGAAAATCAGCGAAGACTTGAGTGCAATCGCTAAACAAGTAGTAAGTGATTACCCGTTCCAACAAAACGAAAGCTCTTTTAGACCCGAATCGGATCAACTGATTGTATCAGAAGAACAAATCCAAGAAAAGGATGGCTTTGAATCAGTTTCTCAAACAACAAACAAAATGAATCCGGATTTGATATCTGAGGCATTGGCTGCGGAACACCTCCTCCCAGAAGACATTGAAGAAGTGGTCCAACAATTAGTAACTCCGGAACAACAGAAAGTTGAGTCAACTCATGAATCAATGAATTTTGAAAATTTTAAACCAGATTTGATATCTGAAGAACACGTTTTGTCGCAAACCAATCAAGAATTCGTGGCCGAACTCAGCGCTGAAGAATCAATTGGTCAACAGTTCAGTGCAAATGACTTTATGGAAGCATACAAAAGCGAAGAACAGGTCTCACAAATGGCTCTCAATGAGATTCGACACGAAATTGAAGAATCGGAACAAACGGTTTTTGAAGGCTTTACAATTGGTCCGCAAATTGCGGAAGAATTAGAGACAAAACCGAAAAGTGATGAATCAATTGTTCCACAAATAGAATCTGAGGAATTGATATCTCAAGGCTTACGTCGACCCAAACTGTTTGCAAACGCTTCACAATTGGGTGCCGAAGAAGTGGTGGAAGAATCCATTGTTTCACAAATAGAAAGTAAAGAATTATCGGCCGAAACAACAATTGAAGAACCGATTGCTTCTCATATAAACGCTGGAGAATCTGCTCCTGAAGTGAATGTCGACGAATCCACTCAACAATTTGTTTGTGAAAAAGAGCTCAAATATGACGAATCGGTTGAAGAAAGTATTGTCAGACAATCAGATTTGGATTCCGAAGAAGTGAAACACGATATTAGTCCTAATGAAGACTTTTCTCTGCAAATGAATTCCGAAATATTGACCACAAAAGCAGACAATTATGAAGATTCAGATGATCTCCAATTCACTGCTGAAGATTCAGAAATAGAGCTGAAATCAGAAAATTTGTCGAATAAACAGTTCGCAGAATTTGTAGAATTAGTTCCCGAAGTAAAAGCTGAAGAAGCGATTCCAGAGCCGACATCTGAATCACTGATCGATGAATTAAAATCAAACGATTATATAAATGGATTCGAAGAACAATTGATTACTAAAACCAGTTTTGAAACTCAATTAAAAGAAGAAAACCCTATAATAGAAGAATCGAATCCCGAAATATTGCCTGAAGTCCAAGAAATAAAAGAGACATTTGTGTCAGAATTGGAATCAAATCCACAAATTGTGTCCGAAGTCGAGGAAATGGAACCAATTATTAGCAGAGATTCGGAAACACTTTTGGATGATTCCAATGAAGAAAGATTTGAATCAGAATTTATTGAAACTTTAAAAACTCCGGAACCGGTTTTGGACTCAACATTAGAATTAAAACAAGAAATTATTTCAGAATTGGAAGCAAAACCAGAATTCGATTCAGAATTGGAAGCAAAACCAGAATTTGATTCAGAATTGGAAGCAAAACCAGGAAATGTCTCAGAATTAGAACCAAAACCAGAAATTGTCTCAGAATTGGAACCAAAACCAGAAATGGTCTCACAATTGGATTCAAAACCAGAAATAGTCTCACAATTGGAAACAAATACACTAATCGTTACAGAAGTGGAAGAAATAAAACCGTTTATTAGCGGAGATTCGCCAACACTTTTGAACGAATTGAATGACAATAAACTTGAATCAGAAACCAGTGAAACATCAAAAACTCCGGAACCGGTGGTCAAACCGAAAGAAGTTATAAAAGAAGTTTCAAAAACAGCGAAAACATTGGCCACAAAAGTGAGTCCAACCAAAACAACTAAACCAACAAAACCTGAGCTGAAATCCAAAGCTCCGATTGTTTCAAGTCTTTCGGCAAAATCTCCGACTAAACCATTACCCAAAGCACCGGTAGCCTCGAAGTTGACCACTAAAGCGAGTCCATCCCCGTTAATGAAATCGAGTGCCGGACCGGTGAACAAAACCACAACTACTGCGAAACCATTGGCCCAAAAAGCAGCGCCAAAACCGTTAGGACAAGTGCGTCCAAAAGTGGCCACAACTACAACTTCTAATGCGTCCGCCGGAACTGCTTCTTCAGTGGCGACCAAACCAAGTGCTGCGACAAAACCTACGACTCGTCCCATTGAAAGGCAAGTCAAATCGGCCTCACGTCTCACATCAAGCGTTGCGCCCAAACCTGCGTCGGCGACCACTACTACCACTGGAGCGACTAAACCGACCGCAACTAAACCAACGGCAAGACCTACTGCTCCCACACGAGCTCTCAGTTCTACCCGCACTGCAACCACTAATAGCACCCGAACGACCACTACATCTGCAACGGCTTCGCGAGCAACGGGTCTAACAAATGGCAAAACTTCTGCGACCACTACTACCGGCGCCCAAACCAAGTCTACTCTAAGTTCAAACATTACTCGTAAAACAACTACTGCTCCAAAACCAACTCAAAGTACGACTACTAGTGTGAAGCCAACCACCACTAGAGCTCCGGCAGCTGTCGGTCCTAAATCTGTGCCGAGTCGTGTGAATAGCGGAAAGATCGGGCCCTCAAGTGCTGCCTCAAGTCGGCCAATGACTGCTTCCTCTAAAACAGTGGACAATAAGCCAAAAGCGATGACTTCTTCAACACTTCAATCGAAAACTGGAGTCAAACCGATATCAGTTAAGGGCGAGAATAAAGTGTCGGCCGCTCCCAAAACTAATGGCATTACTCCCTCTCCTCCATCGGCCACAACCCGATCGATGGGTTCCAAAAACAATCCACTAAAGGTACAGAACTCTCTGAAACAGGAATTAGAAGACGCGGACCTAATGTCACAGTCGGTGGTGGAAGAGAACAGACGCAGTGATCTGACCCCAGACTCTGAGGCCAACTTCACCAGCCCTGACACGTGGGAGAAGGCGTTTGTAATGTCCAGAAATGACACATTGAATCTGGACTCGAGTCCGGACTTAAACGGAAACAACAATTGAAAAAAACTTATTTCACAATCTCTTCGATCGCTGCTATCGATTAATATATGATTTTCTCTTTTGTTTGAGAAAACGTCTCTTATTTTCATTTTTATTTCATTAAATGTTATTTCTCTTTCATTTCGATTATTAAAAGATAAGTAAAAAATAATAATAAATAGTTTTGAAATACGCAATGATTTTGATTTTCAATTATAACAATGTTTAAGATTTCTAGTCAGAGAAGGATAGGGAGGAACAGATAGGAAAAAGGCCCGCAATATTAAAGATATGTTTTGCGATGTAATACTAAATTCTTAAAACTAAAAAAATTTGATTAACTTTACTGTAATTCGTCTCAACGCTTGTATTCAATTGAGTGCCTTTTGTTTTATTATATTTAAAGGAAAAACTTGTATTTTATTGCACTTTTCGTATAATCGCTCCGTTTTTTAGGGGATTTAATGGTTTATTATAAATATATTTTTCAATCAATTTTATATAATTTGCGCTTCAATTCGAACAAATTTCTTAACTTTTTTTTGTTGTAAATTTTTTATATGATTTTCTTTTATATATAAATTGAAGCATTTATTTTATGCTATAATATGAAAAAACTGTGGCCTTATTTTCACTTATGCTATGAATTGGTGGTTAAATATGAAAAGAAAGAGATAGAGAAAGGAAACTAATGAAATGATTATTTATAATCAAGTAATGCATCAGAATTTTTATCATTAGTTAAATAAATAAATATTAAAAAATATATAATTCTTATTATCGTTTTTAAAATAAAAGATTTTGGTCTTTAAAGGTTTTTTTAAAATAAAAAAAATATTGCTTTTTATATTTGATTATAATATTAATGTAATTCTGAATCAATATTATTGTAATTACTTTTCTGTCGAATTTTGAAAAACAACATAATTTATATTAATTAATGCTATTTTAGTTCTAAGAGAATAATAAAATTTTCATCAAATGTATTTGAATTATTCTCGACTTTCAATTCAATATCTTTTAAAATATGAATTTTGTTCAATGTTTCTTTTATAAAGTTCTTAATGATTTAGATGAACCCGTTTATAATGAACGCTTCAATGAAGAAAAATCAGTTCATTATATCAGGTAATTTATGTGTAATACTGTATAAATTCTGTGTATAAAAAAGTTCATTCGCTATAACACGAGTTTTTACATGTATTTAAGTTCTTTAAAAATGTGTGTTTATCTCTATTACATTTGAAATGTGAGCCCAAACTAATCGGATTAATGTTCAACACAAGAGATTCCCTCTATTTGTGACCGATTTATCTGTTGAACCGATATTTTAAATCTCTAATGTATTAGAATTCAAGAGAATTACATTAAGTATTTAATTATTTAATAAGATTTGTATTCAAGTGTCTCTTTTGCAAAGAAAACTAAACATTTTTAGAATTTCTTATTAAATAATATTTAATGTCAAACAATACCATAGAATTGAATTTCTTCTCTAAAAATGTTACGTAAAGAAAATAAGAGATAATAAAGAAACTAAAAAAGTAATTTTCGTTTCCGTTATTTAAGAATTCTTTAAACATTATAATAAAGCAATTCTCCTAAAACCGGTTTCTCTAATATTGGTTTATTGGGCTCTAATTAACTATAATAAACTCTAATCGATGTGTCCAATGATATGAGTTGTTTTAACCCAAATTCTTTCTACTAAAGACTCCTCAATTGAATAGAGTTATATACAGTAGAATGGATTACATAACGGAATTACCGAATCATTGCTATATTAACAAATCTATTTAGAGTTCAGACCATTTGTGTTCAATGAAGTACAAAAAAAATATTCCCTGATTTGAATATTTTTAAATCCTCCCTTTCCTTAAGTGAAAAAAAATGTAACACGAATGCTCTTCGAAAAAAAAGTTTTTTAAAGAAAATCATCAATTTTATATTACAATTTTTTATGCAAAATGTTATAGGGGTTGAAAATACATGTCAGTTTCTAAAAAAGTTCAGAATCAGAGTTCCAAATATTCTGTCTAGAACAAGTAAGCTTGAATGCAAATATATTTTTTTAAATATCATTAACCTTGTTTTAAATTAAAAGCTTATTTTATCTTAAATGGACCATTTTTACCTTTAGATAATTTCGCTGTAACAATAAATATTGTAAAATGCCCCTGAATAAATAAATATTTAAAACTTGTCAAAAAAATTACCCTATTTTAAATAAAACCGTTTAAGACTGTTTATGAATATAAAAACCCAGTTTTAAATTTAACTATAAATTATAATCAGAGACTAGACAATTTCGGAATTAAAAGTGCTAAATTTCGTTCGTAAAATCGGAAGTAAAACACTGAAAATTCGGAATAACATTTCGGAATTTAAAAATC
>JAQFXN010000676.1:0-19533 GCA_034693365.1 Liacarus xylariae | reverse complement strand
TCTCTCTCTCTCTCTCTCTCTCTCTCTCTCTCTCTCTTACAATAATAATAATAATAATATCGATGTGTAAAACACATTGGGATTTAGTCTGTGAAGAGTGATGGGCTCAGGATGTTTCATGGGCTCAGAGCACAAGCAGATAGAGTCCATATTGCAATTGGAAAGGAAGAAAATTTTAAAAGGCTTTCAAAAATAGAAAATCCAAAGCAATTATAAGGAATGCGTTCATTGTTTACATTAGAGAGTATAGAGAGGAGAGAGAGAGAGAGAGAGAGAGAGAGAGAGAGAGAGAGAGAGAGAGAGAGAGAGAGAGAGAAGAAGGGAATAACAAAAACATAACATAAATGTTACTACAAATACATAGACATAGAGAGAGCATATGATTTGTGTGGCACTCATGCATCACATCATCCCTAATAAACCTATTTTTTCACTATATATTGTATGTATGTATGTATACATGTGTGACGATTACCACCACCACTACAACTACTCCTTTCATTCTCTCCATCATCTTTCTCCTGACCAACACTTACTCTAATTCAAAGATCGATTTTTATATTTAGATTATGTGATGAGAAAGTGTATGAATGAATGGATGGATGGAAAACACACACTCACTCACTCACTCTCTGTCTCTCTCTTTCACTACAATAGTATAACTCATATAAAGCTTATGTTTTTATATTACTATTGAAGTTATGTTTGAAATAATAATTTGAATCTAATTTTGTTTATTATAATTTTGTTTTAAGTATTTTTTTAAAATTGTATTTTATTTGATTTGAGAAATAATTGAATATTAAAATAGAAATAAAAAGTTTTTATAACTTTTTTTCGCTCTCTTTCTCTTTCCTCTTATTATTACTTTGGATACAACAAAAAAGTCTTGTGCTATTTGTTCCCATCAGAGAGCACATGACCTATTGATATGAAGCAGTAATACGAAACTCAATTGACATTAAATGAGAGATAAAAATAAAGTTTTTTTTCTTATACTTCTTCTTCTTTTTCTAAACTCTAATAACTGTTTGTGAACTAACTTTTGATTCAATAATATATTTAATAAAAAAAAAACTGAAAAAATTCAATTAAAACCAACAAAAAAAAAAGTTTTTAAAAGTTTTACTTCACTTCAAATAAAAAAAACCATTTAATGTGAAAATTAAATGAAAGAACTAATTAATTGAACAAATAATGGCCACGACTTCAATGGAGCCAATAAGTGAGACACCGGACGATGAGCTACACCAGTGCACACCACCGGCCACTCCAACACCAACGCCCAAAGCGGTTAGAAAGCAGTCCAGAATTATTATACCACCACTACCTGTGCAGCCGCCACCACTGGAGGAGCCGCCACCTCCACTACCACTACCTGTGCCACCGATACCGTGGGACAGGGGTCCGGTGCACATGAGAGCCCCGTTCCGGACGATTGTTATCGAAGAGAAACGTAAACCTAATTCTCAGATCTCTTTTTTCATATTTATGTCATTATTTTTGTGTCACTTTTACTTTGTTTAATGCATTCAATCGTTTATTTATTTTAAAATTTTTTTAGTTTTTAAGTAATATTTTTTTGAATAAGTTTTATATAATTTTTTCTGACTATTAATGATTTAATGGATGAGTTGTAATACTATTTAAGTTCTTTCACTTATATAAACATTGATATAGTCTTAAAAAAAGTATTTATAGTTCTCTATATCCGACTCTCTCTCTCTCTCTCTCTCTCTCTCTCTCTCTCTCGAGATTTTTGTAAAATTAAATTTTTAAAATTTATTTATTTTAATATTTAAGGAATTCTTTATTTTGAAAACAAAAGTTAAATATTCTCTGAATTCAAAAGAATCTATTCATAGATTCCCATATTCTTCCAAATAATACAGAATAACTGTATTTAATACTCGTTCATAAGTATGAATATTATGACAGAATTCCAAATAAAAATTATGACAAACACACACACATAGAATTGATTGAGCACTTGGTATGAAAGAATAAGTGCACAGAATAATTTTTAAAAGGTAACGAATTAACAGCTAATTTGTCATAAAAGTGTTTCTCTCTTGTCTACATTCCAACAATATTTTAAAAGCATTCAGAATCAATTTATTTAATTTCAAGTCTCTCCCCCATTGGCACTAATCCCTAGTAATAACAGACAACATATTCACTACTACTATAGGGAAATAATAAATTGAGGCAAAACTAGATTAAAAATATATTGATTTCATTCTAGCACCTGGATTTTTTCAGGCTCTTTTTTGCAGAATTATGTAATGTATATTACTATTATTAGTTAGTGTATATGTATTTCAGGTGGATGCGCAAGGTGGTATAGTGCATGAATTATGCTATGGAGGAAGAAAAGGGAACCATGCTAATTTTTATATCTGTTGCAATTAAAGGTTTTCAGCAATAAATTCCGGGGTTTTAGTAATTTTAGCAATGTTTACAAAATATCACAGAATATATATATATCCTAAATGATAAAACATACGAGCTGTCATTTTCTATATATATCCGGTGCTCTCAAAACTAAAGTTTTAGAGGCGCTTTACTTTTGACTGATTATTGAATAGCAGTTATGTCAATTCATGTTCTAATCAATCAGAATCCGTCATTTTATTTATAATTAAAAATTGAAATATTACTTATATATTATTTAATTAATTATAAGTACTAATTATAATGCACAATTTTATGTTTAAATTGTAAACTCAAGATATATTTAATCTATCCACTACTTTCATGTTGTTTCGCTTTATTTTATATTTTTCAAATAATTAGTGACCGAAAGCTTAATAGTAATACTAAATAATTTAAAATAAAATTTTGTTATAAAGAGTTTCAATGGATTACTCAGTTTGAAATAAAAACTCATTTGTACACTGATTACTGAAATAATATAAAATGAAGCAAATTAATAAAAAAAAAGTCTATTAGCTGGATAGATTAAATATATCTTAAGTTTAGATTGTAAAATCCAATTGATATAATATACTATGCCGGTACAGTAAATCGATTTTACCTACTTTCAGTAATTATTATCATCAAAATTTACATCCATATTCAGAATTTTCTATCTTTTCGAATTATATGTGAAAATGCATTTTAGAATGCTAAGTTATCATTGATAAATATTCAGTTGCCTGTATAATTGCAGTATATATATATAATTTATAAAACATATATATATATATGGGAACTTTACTGATTAAATAGAGTATTATTATAATTGTTTAAATTGTTGAATAATTGAATTGAAGCGATTTATTTTTTATTGTTTTAGATGATGGTTAAGCTTGGTTAGGTTAGATTAAGTAAAGAGCTACCCCCATATTGGCACAAGTTAAACATTGACAGACATTTTTTGGTTGGGATTAGAAAGAAGAATTATGGAATGCAGAATATATTGCATTACAGAATCATTGTTATAGATCTATAAGAACAAAGTAATGCAAATATCATTTCTATAATCTGTTTATTTAATAAATATTGCTAATCGAACATGTATTGCTCTTTACTAGAAATGGGTAATGTAGGTATAGCCAAAATACCTACCTAAAATTCTTACTTCTCTCTGTGCATTTTTAATATTTTGAAATTTGGTCTATCCCCTCTGATTTTTAAAAAAAAATTTCTCAAAATATGGCTTTATAACACCTGACATTTAATCCTTTGCGCACCCATACTCTTTACATTAGGGGTGGGCAATGAATTAAAAGTCAGGATGGTATAGGGTACTAATAAGAGCTTCAAAATCACAGGGGGTATATAAGGGGGCGTATATTTCAATCGTGAAATTCTTGCAAAATTTAATTAAAAATGATGTAGTTTATTAGAATTTCTACCAATTCTTCAAGAAATTGACAGAATTGAGGAAATTTTTAATAATTCTATGTGAACCTATAAGAATCTGACTAAATTTAGCAAGAATTTGATAAATTTCTGGTGTTTTCTAAGATATTAGACAGAATTTCACAGAATATTCTTCAAAAACAGCATCATCGGCGCCGTTTTCTCAAAAGTTCTAGGGAGGAGGGTTGCTATTTTTTCTTCAACTCAAGATGGGAGGTAATTTTGGTCATTTTTCGGAGACAAGGGGATATTTTTTCTATACCCACATTGCCCAGCACTACTTTACACATATCATTGATTCTGTAATGCAATGGATTCTGCAATACATAATTCCGGTTTGTAGTTAGGATACTATATGTAAATACAATGAATTATTTGTTAAAAAAATTTTCAATTTTATATTAAAAACTAATGACATATTCAATACCAATAACGTAACCTCTATTTGGTCTTAATTCGAGAACAAGATATCAGTCCCAAAATAGAAGTTTATTTTCATTATCAGCATGGAAAACTACACCTATTTGTCAATTTTTATCATACAGCTATCATATTAACTGCAATTGTTCTTTATTGGCAATGTAGCTTTTTTAATTGATTAGTGCTTATTGAGTAGCAAAGTTAAAATTTATTGTACTAAAAATCAGTATATTATCAAGATTATGTTAAGATAACAGAGAATATTTTCAACTCTAATCACCAGAATCGTCAAGTGAAAAAAAATAAAGTAAAGGTATTCGCAATATGACCACAACACTTATCACCTCTGTTTGAAAGTGTCCATGTATTGATTTAAAAGAATTTCGACTAATTCTACAAGAATTTGACATAATTGAGGCAAATTATGATGATTCTGCAAGAGCCAAACAGAATTTGACTAATATTATCAAGAATTTGATAAATTGATCGTATTTTTCTAAGAATTTAGACAGAATTTCAAAGAATATTCGATTTAAAAACTATTGTGAAAACTATTAGAAATCACTACTAAAAATAAAAAATAAAATTTTTTTGAATTAAGCAATTTTTATTCATTAATTACCGCCCCTTTATACGCCTTTACTTGGCCGCCCTTGGTGATCCCTGGACAAATTCAATCAGGTAGTAAGAGAAGTAAAATAAAGAATATCTTTACTATATTGCCAAAATACACCACTGTTTAAAATTCTAAGCACTTACGATTTTTTGAAAACTGGTACTTTTTTTACCATATTTTTTCTTTTGCACATTCTATATAGAGTATTGCAGTTTATCCACCCTGCCCCATTATTAGTTAGAATTCTATGAATTTTAAATATATCATAATTGAGCCAAATATTTCCCTACTCAATTTGGGGAAAAATATTTTCTATTTTCACATGCATATACAACAATGTATTCAAGAATAAATTTTGATCAGACTGCAAGGCGCCATAATCTCCTTGTTAGCTATAATATATCTTAATTCCAGCATATTTAAAAATTTTTGCATTGCTAAATAAACTACTGTAGAATTCCTGTGTTGAAATTTTTTATTCACTTAAAATTTGCCAGACAAAATAAACTATTTTTATCCATAAGTGGCTCCAAAATATCTAAATAGGCAATATCCTAGGGTGCGCTAGCAAACCTCGGTGATAAATTCGAGGGTTTTATTGTATAAATTTTTATAACCTAACAAGCTTTACAATCGTCTTAAATTAATACAACCGATAATACATATATTCTTGGAAAACTTTCACTATCAGGAATTTATTTTTGTCTAAATTATTTTTCTGCGGTAAGTGGCCAGCGCCGAGGTCATACCGACTTGGGTGGTCAGACCTGTCATATGTTATGCAATTAGTCACACCATAAGCATTCCAAAAATATATACAGTCTTCTAAAATTTAAAATATTCAGAGAAATGCTTGCTTCTTACTAATTAGCTTTGAGTTTTTATATTTGATTTAATTTTTTACCGAAAGATTAACATTAATATCAAATAATTCAAAATAAACAATTTGATACAATGACTTTCTATAAGTGACTCGACTTGAATTAAAATTGATAATTAATTAAATTAGGAAGACTGTCAAACATGTAAGGTAATGAAAATTTACAGAATAAAACCCTCGAAATTTTCCACCTATGTTTGCTTGCACACCCTAGGATTTTGACTATTTACATGTTTTAGTATCACCTATGCACCATAATGAAAGAAACCTCAACTTTTAATCAACAATACGAATGTAAGTGATGAAAATCATAAAATAAGCAAGAATTATGAATTTGTCTAGTTCAATACAATTTCATAATTCATGAAAATGCAAAAAAGTATTTAAATTAATTAATAAGACTTTTAACATTTTGATCCCTATTAATGATTTATATATAGAACACATTAAAATATTTCAACGCTTTATATATTTTTATGAATACTTTCATTACCTGTTTATAAATATAGGCAAACTGTAAACAAATAATGAAAGTATTCATAAAAGACATAAAGAGTTGAAATATATTTATATGGTTTATATATTAATCACTAATCGAGATCACTTTATGAATTAAGAGTTCGTATTGAATTTAGACGACTTACAAGTTGGTTACTGATTATATGAGATTTGTTAATTTTTCTTAAACAGTCACTACATCTATTGTCCTGTTTAGCTAATATCAAATATAATTTTATTTTTTATATTTATTGTTTTACTGCATATATAGATTTAGCTTAAAATGCAAATGTATCAGATAGAAATAAATAGCACAAACTTGCTTTATATTGTGGGGTATTTGGAGAAAATTTTCTCAAAATGCGAGGGCGTATACAGATTTCAAAATGTGAAACATTCACATAGAGAGTTGGGTCAAAATAGGGGGGGGGGAATTTTGCAAAATATCACACTCAGTAGGTATTTAGTCTATACTCCCACTTGGCGATCCCTGGGATAAAGTATATTTTTCTGTTATTATTAATTATAGCCTAGAAAAATATTTAACGCTCTTTCTCATTTCAATTGATGCAATGAATTTTATCACACTATCCATTGTGTTTATGTAATGTATACTTGAATCCATTTCTATGAAAGAGGTAATTAAAGCTATACAAAGGCTACTGAACTAAATAAGTTTACAAATTCGTTATAAATTTTAAAACAAATTAATGTTTAACTAAGGAGTATTGGTAATTCGGAGTCAATTTTTTGGTTTTCAACTCAGTTTTAGAAGAAAAAGGAGTATATAGATTCGTTTTCTCCAAAAAATGGGATGCGAGCCTACGATAATCCTATGAGATGGAAATATATTATACTACTATGAGATGGAAGCCTTTTATGGAGTGAGAACCAATGATAATTTTATGGGATGGAATCGTACGATAATCTTTTCATGAAACTTATTGAAATGCAGTTAAAAATGTCGCTGACGGCGAAATTTTGAACTAATTAAAATTTTTCTAAAATAGATTTTGATATGATGGTGTAATGAGATGGCAAGTTATGGTAATGCTACGTGATAAAATGATATGTTAATGCCATAGTATGAAAATCTATAAAAACCATGCCTCAAGAAAATTTTTCTTAAATTTTTATAAGAAAGCTGAGTTATATACAAGTTTATTAATGGTCCATTCTTATTTTCAGCCTATCTTATCTAATTGATTCAACTAACAATAGTAAACTTAAATATTTGAATCAATGATGGTGTGTTGTCAAGTGGGATTTTCTGTTTATTTATAATATTTACAAAGTTAAATAATTAAAACAGACAAATTCTGAAAACCCTATATTAAGTAAGATAATAAAAGTAACCTTCAAATTTTTTAATATCTGATTGATTTTTTAAAAATATCTGAGCTATTTATCTAATTATCATATGTTGCTAAAAATGAATAACTTATCTAAAAATTAAGGTTTTCAATTTTTTTAAATATAAACAATCATGTTAAATAAAGTCAGAGATGCATAAGGTTAGGTTACACATCCCCGAATAAAATAAATTTTCCATAATCATAAACTATTTTTAACAAGTATAAAAATTAATTCATCCTCAATATAATTGAATAGAAATAAATCTATTATATTTAACTTATTAAAAATTCTTTATTTTATTATAAACTCTGTCTTCGATAAGAATTTAATTGTATCTGTAATTACATATAAAATAAAAGATAAACAGAAAGAATATTAGAAATTAATGCTTAAGTGAAAGGCAAATGAGTTATAAATAGACTAAACATAATATATATTTAAAGATTGAGATTAAGAGGCGAACAGAATATTCTTCTGATATACATATCTATAGAATATATTATATAAACTTTTTATAAAAATAACTGTACTTTTAGTACCAGAAAGAAAAAGAAATATAAAAATTTTAAGGGTTTTTTAAAAAGGGATAACAGGATATATTTGGTACACACATTACTCATACACACAACCCCGTCCTACCCCTCCTCAACACTAATGATCAGCAGAGCTGCAAAACAAGAAATTCTCTAAATTTTTTTCAACTAATGCCAAAAAATTAGTCTTATTTTACACATAACTCGCAAAGAAGAAGAAAAAAACTTACATTTCTTTCTATTCCTTTCTCTCTCTACACATCTCTAAAACTCTATTCTCTAGACCTCCTCTTTCGTCTCATCACTTCTTTTCTTCTTAAAAGAATCACTTCTATTATTGCAATTCATGTGTGCCTTTTCGGTCGTATATACTGTATATATTCTGTAGTGGCATCTCAAGTGCTGTGCAAAAATATGGTGGAGAATAACAAAACACTTGAGGAGAAAAACCGCAAAAACCTTTGCATTTTTGCAGATAATTAATGTCTAAGTTATTCACACAATTGTATTGAGATTTTCAGCTCAAATGATGTTTAGATGAGTTTTTCGTAAATATTAATCGACTTAAACGCTAAGAATATATTATAAGAAGTATAATATATATGTATATAAGTATAGTATATGTGATATATGTGTTTATATATTACACCCGAAAAAAGACTACTTAATAATCATTATTATTATTATAAAAGAAGAGCTAATCTTAGGCTAAGATCTCTTTGAAAATTTATTCCTCACTTTTACTATAAGTGCGTTTATTGTTGTTTCAATTGTATTGAACTCCTCTTCTTATATATCATATAAGAGTTATTTTGAATGTGAATGTTGTGCTAAAATTCTTTTATAATTAATATATTCTTTAAGAAAAAAAAATAATTTTACACTAATTTAAAGTTTTTTTTTTAAAAAATAACTTTCTATGCATTAAGAGAAAAATAAGTCATTATTTTCTTAGTATTTGAAAAGTTTGTGAAACTTTTCCTCTTTTTTTATTGATTTGATTTTGGTTTGTATTGATTGCATAAGAGTATGGATACAAACGGCGATATTGCCAACAGTGGTCAAAATGCAGACCAAGTGCCCGATCAGCCGATCACTGTTGACACAACACCGCCTACACCGCCGCGCATAAGACCACCGCTGGTCCGAAGTGCAAGTGTACGGCCGTCGACACCTCTATCAGATGTTTATGCAATGAAACCCAACTTGACATTAATTGCCACACAAAAGAATCCGGGCGTTAATACTGCACAGGCTCCCGCTACTCCTGTGCCTGGTGTTTACAGTAATATTTGTTTTTTATAAATGATGTTTTTAATTTAGTTTAGGGATTTAGATTGATTATAATTTGTTGCCAAGAGAGATTTTAATAGATATTTATTGATTACCGTATTTTTCCGGTTATAAGCTGACATTGATTATAATATTGGCTAATTAATTTTTTTTGCAGTATGCTGTTTTTTGTTAATCATTTAAATTATAATTAATTTAATTTAGCAATCTTTGACATGTTAATTTTATTTTACCTTTATTGACATGCTACTCACTAGTAGCAGGGATAGACAGATTCAGCCGGTACAGGGGATATAGGGGGTGGTATTTTAGGATTTTTTTTCCTAAAAGTATAAAATTTTTCACATATATGACAAATGCATAGGGGAGTAAGATAAAAAAAACAGGGGGGAGAGGGTATTTAGGATATACCCGCCATTGGCAACACCTGCTAGTAGTAACTAAATGTGCAATTAATATTTATATACTCTATTCTCTCTACTCGTAAAGATTTTCTCTGTCCGGGAGAATTTAATGTTTTTTCTGTTTAAATCTCTTAATAATGTAAAAATATAAATATATAATTAATATAAAACTGTGGAACCTTGTATGGGCCAAGCTAGGGCCAATTTAGATATTAAGATTTAGCTTACTGCTTAGACAATAATTTGTAATAAGCAGTCTATTCTAAACCGGCTGTATGGTCTAATGGTCAATAGACTGGACTTCGAGGAAAATGACCCAGAGAATTTCTTATATAATTTTTAATATAGTTTATATATATATTTAACTTTAATTTAATTATAAAAAAGGTTAAACAAAAATAAAAAATTATTTTCTAGTAGTGATTCCAACCTTGGTCATTTTCCCCGAAGTCGAGTCTATTGACCATTAAACCAGACAACCAGTTTAGAATAGATATTATTGTATAAGCAGTAAACCAAATCTTAATATTTAAATTTGCTCTAGCTTGGCGCATACAATTTTGCCTAGTGTTATATTAATTATATATTTATATTTTTACATTATTAAGAGATTTAAGCAGAGAAAAAAAATTAAATTCTGCTCGGAAAGAGAAAATTTTTGCATGTTCAGGATACCATACAAGTACAGTTATAAAAAATAATGGTTACTGTATAAGGATTTAAGAACTTTCACTTTTAATGTAAAGTTTTTTTTCGCTCATAGCATCAAAAAAAAATAGTTAATACTGTAGTAAAAGTTCTGTGATTTAGTAATTCATATGAAAAAGAAAATCAAATTATTTTATATTCACTATGTGTTTGCGGGTTCAATAAAAAGAGATATTATTTTTATTTAATAGACTTTTATGCATTTGTTTAATAGTTAGTATTTTTAAAGAGTTTATCTTATCGTTTAAATCTTTATTAATCGCAGATAAGTTTAATTAAAGGCATAGGAGTTTAATAAAAAAATAATATAATATCCATTTCCATTGAACGCAAAAACGCTTCATTATAATATAGAATAATTTGATTGATTCTTTCTTATCAATTATTAAGTTTCAATTTTGTTTCTACAGGATAACTATTAATTTTCATAAACAGTGATGTCATTTTCACTTGTATTTATTGAAAATGCAATAGTATTATTGCACATGTCCGTACGATTGTGTGAATCGCAAAATTCTAATGCACTAAAGCAATAGTGATATAAAATATCAAATCCATAGATTGGGAAAATGAAAGAAATTGAAACATAATTTCTATTAATAGAAAATTCTCGTTTTTTTATTATGTGAAATGAAATTTTATTTTCTTTTGATATAATTAGTTAATATAGTGAATTAAAGACATATTAGTTAAATAAAATCATTGAAATAAACTTGCTTTTAATAAGATTGAAAGCAATTATTTTCCAAAACAGACGATATTTTCAATACTAAAATCCGTCACTTAAATGAGCCGAAAAACAATCGTAAGATTATAATACAAAATATTGTTCCCTGTGCATAAAAATCTGACGTCACATGTTAATGACAAGTGAAAAGGACAACAGTGTTTAAAAAGTAATATATAGAATTAATTGAAAAGTTGATGATATTTAAAAAATAGATTGTGTAAATTTGATGTTTTTTCGTATACATATTTATGTACTACCAGATTCAAATGAATTGCCCAGGGGTAAGAATATCTTTTCCTAGAAATACTATAGAATTTTGGAAAAGACATTCTTACCCCTGGGCATTTCATTTGAATCTGGTAGTATACAATTATTCTAGGCTTATAATTGAAAAAATACGGTAACTTGTTAAATTTTTTTTTATTGATCTAAACAAGTAGAATCTTGCATTTTGATCCAGATCAAATACAACTAAATGAATAATAATTTATTTAATAAGAGAAATTTGAAAATTTCTATTTTTAATGCATTTGATTGAAGGCAATCAACAAATGAAATTTTCAACACTAATAACAAGTCATGGAAACGTCAGAAAAGTGGATCAAAATTCTCATATTTCAACTGAAGAGTTATGGGGTATATATATATACTGTATGTGTGTGCGCTCTTGAAAAGTTCATTTATATTATTACTAATATTAAAATCAAAAGGAAAACAATTTTATTTTTAAAAAATAATAACGTTAAACATAAATACTGGTATTTTCTAAATAGATAATATATAATCTGAAATGTGCCTAATTTAAGAAGGCTGTTTACGTATAATTTACAACAGTTTAATTTTTTTCTAATATAATAAGCAATAAATATCTATCTTAATAGGTTTGTTAATTGAATATTACTAGAAATCTTCTGGATCACTAATAGCAAGCTTTCATAATATATATTGTGTCAAGGTTTATGAATGAAATTTTTAAAAAAAATATTTATAACTACTATGTTTTACTAGCTTAAATATAAATTTATGTATCCAATTATAAAATGTAGATTGATATCTTCATGAATAATCAGAGTATAAGTTGTAATAAACTCTCCGTGTGTAATAATTTTGCTCTGTCACTTTATGAGACAAAATCGATCTATTACCTCGACCTCATCTTAATAAATACAAAATATTCTTTTTAAATTTGATTAATATCAAGATTGATCTATGCTCATTTATTGAATCAAATTATCTTGTTTACAGTATCTATATTAAGTTTTTTTAATTGACCATTTTATTATAACAATATTATTTTAATTCTTGAAATTTTGAATGAAATGTTTGCTTTTACTATATTCGTATTTTATAACAGAACATCATAGGGTTATTTTAAGCTAACCTCGTAAACTTCAATTATAAACATGTCGAATGTCGATAAATTTTTATAATCTCACTAATGATTGAGAGTTAAGGCAATAAACAAGGCAATTATTTTGAAAGTAGTTGTTGTAGCTATTAAAAAAGTAGAACAACATGTGCAATTCCTAGTATAATATAAATATTATTAATATTGACAATTGTTAGTGGATGAATAGTAAGGGTAGCATGCTAAAATTAATAAATATTCTTGTCTATAAATGACTGGTGGGGAAAAATTTATAATAGCTAATTGGTGAAGAATGTTTTTTATATTCACTTTGATTTTAGTAGTGATTTGCTTAATTCAACCCGCTAGAGGGGCCTAAAGAGCAATAGTACTGTATTTTACGAACGACGACTATACATTATGGTATTTGCTTTCTCAAACTTATTTTGCATCGTTGATAAACAGATATTTGAGTTTACTACACAACTGCTGTAAAAATTAAACACAAAATATTTGAACCCTTGATTGAAGTGTAAATTAAGCAAATCGAGAATTTTAGCATAACTTATAATATCATAAATAATTTTAATTACCGTATTTTCCCGAATATAAGCCGCATCTAATTACTTGCAGTTTAAAAAGTTATCTTCTTGTATAAGCCGCACCCGAGTATAAGCCGCGGTTCATATACGAGTATAAAATAACATGAATGTTTATAAAATTCGGAATTAGATGTTAATTTAATTAGGGATGACCAAAGATTTAAAAGTCAGTTAGGTATAAGGTAAGGATAAGTGGTTCAAAATTACAAGACATATAGAGTGGGTTATTTTGAAATCGTCAAATTATTACAGAATTTGATTAAAAATGACGTAATTTAACGGAATTTTGACACAATTCTGTTATTTTTCTAAGAATTTAGACAGAATTTCACTGATTATTTCAAAAACTGCACTTTTGTATCCGTTTTTTAAAAATATTAACAGAGGATGACTTAAAATTGCCTGTTTCTCTTTATCACAGTCGAGTATTTTGGCCATTTTTCGGTAACATGAAGTATTTTAGCCTTATTGGGAATCTTAAATTTAATGCAATATAAAGATATTCTTGAATTCTTTCGTATCGAATCCGACGAAGAATTTGAAGGATTCGATTAATAGATAAATTTCTATAATTTTGTTAATCAATAAAATTTTGATTTTTAAAAATTACTTTTTAGAATAAATTTTACTGTTTTGAAAATAAAATAAAGAAATTATTCTCTTGTATTAGCCGCAGCACTTATATTTCTGAAAAATCAACTTTTTTCTTGTATATTCGGGAAAATACGGTATATATCTTTCCAATTTATCAATGTGCTATTATAGGTGCTTGATTTGTGCTTTAGCCTCTGACCAAAACTGAAAGACATAAGTATTTCACCCATAGATAACATTTTATTCTAAACCAACGACTTTGTGATCGGAGCGGACAGTCAGGTGAAAATTTAAATATGATTTAAATTTCATTGTTATATATTTACAATTTATTTCAGTATAAAATGTTAGTGAACTCAATATTAGAATACAATTTCAAATAATTTCATAAAATTCTTGTTTAGCTTTTTATATTTATTTTAAAGTGAACTCAAAAGAGTAGATAAGAAAAGAAAATTCTCTCTATTTTGTTGGTTATCTTAAGAGCAAAAAATGGTTTTTGTCTGCATATTATTCTCTATAGAATATAAGATATATATTCTTTACAATTCATTCAATGGATCACATTTTAGGAGCACATATGCATTGGAATAGAGAATATGTTTGAACTTACTGTATATCTCTTTTATTTTTTGTTTGTCTCAGCACTGATTGACTTCAATAAGTAGTAAAGCGGTGCTGAAGATAGAGAGATGAAAGGAGAGTGAAGTGAAAGGGGAGAAAGAGAGAGGAGAGAGAGAGACAGAGGGAGAGATAGATATTGCACAAGACTTTTCCAAATCGACTCTACATTGACTTCGATGACTACATTTTATGAAGATCTATACCATGAATGTTGATGATGCTTAAGAACCAGTGGCGTTGCATCACATCCACATCGCCTCAACACTGATATCATCCATAAGTTATATAATAATAAAGAATACAAAAAAAAATTCCCACAAAAATATCTACACTTCGTAAATAACAAATCAAATAATTAAAATAAAATCTAACAAACAATTTAAAACAAAATAATCTAAACTTCAATTAAAAAATATTTTCTTAATTAATATTTAATATTTTGCATAAATTAAAAATATTTATCACTGAGTTTCTAAAGTGCTTTTTAATGTAATGTTATTTTATATTTTAGGCAAAATAAAAATTCTTAGTATTTGTTGAAAAGTTCTATAAAAGTTAATATTTCTTTTTTCCTGAAGAATAATATTATATTCGTATTGAATGATGTTTGTGAGCACCGGTACGCCACTTGTGTACGTGTGTATTGGGCACAGTGGCAATTCTCAAATCACAATTCGTAACTACGTCTGTGTGTCTGTGTATTGGTATTGCACACCAAATAGAGAGCTAACGGCAAATATAAGTATATAAGAGTTATATAACTTATTTATTAGGCTTAGAAAGTAGTTTATATGTCGACGAAAACTATATATAACTTATAAGATATATAACTAAAAGGCTTGCGACTTATTCCTAGATGTAGTCAAGTCGTTAGGCTAACGAACAGCCAGACTATATGTGCATTTCATGTCAGTGTTCAAACTCAACTACTGTTACACAACACTAGGCAGTAGTGATCACTTCATATATTGTGTCAAATCTGCATCTCTTGCTCTCTATAGCTCTTATACTCTCAACTCTTGATGTTTGATATGCGAAATATTCTCTGTCAGTGTTCCCGTTGGGGCACAGATACCACTCATTTGCCAATACAAGACAATGCACTTTTATAGACAGAGTGCTCCCAGCTCTTTGCCAGAGCCATTACATTTTAGCCCTAAAAATTGCTTCTTGTTATATATATGAATGTAATTTCTGCACTCCCTGTGCGACCACTAGTTCTACATCTACCGTATATGTGCCATTATACATGCCGGTGCTCTATCTATTTGCCCTGTGTGTATGACAACTGAGTTAAAAAAAAGATAGAGAGAGAGATAGAGAGAAAGAGAGAGGAGAGGATACAAATGCAATAATGATGTGATGGGAGGAGAGCTCTGACCCTTACTTACAATATATAGAGTATATCTATTTTCTATATAGCAATTGATTTATTGCTGTAATTGTTAGGTTATTGAAACCTACATAACCCGGACTAATTGTACGGTATAGGTGCACAATATTGTATTATTGATGGCTAAATGCAATAAAGCCTAGTATTTCATACCAATAAATAGTAATGCACAATTTTTTGTATTCATTGGACTGTTGTTTGGATACAATGCAAAGTATTAAAAAAAATT
The DNA here is from genome assembly GCA_034693365.1 of Liacarus xylariae. Classification (NCBI taxonomy): domain Eukaryota; kingdom Metazoa; phylum Arthropoda; class Arachnida; order Sarcoptiformes; family Liacaridae; genus Liacarus; species Liacarus xylariae. The sequence goes on along the minus strand of JAQFXN010000676.1, from coordinate 3,438 downwards.
TCAAAATACATTCAAATTCATTTAAAATATAATTTTTTCAGTTAGTGTACTGTAAATAGCTTTGTCTGTATTGTTCTGATTCAATAGGAAGTTAGACACAACTGACTGACTATTTATTAATTTAATTTAGCAGACAATATATAGGTAAGAGATGGGGTATCAAAATATAAATATTATAATAACACATAAATTATTAATGTTAAGTTCCTCTCATTTGATGGTAAGCTATCTCCAGCACTCCCACACCCCTGAGCTCATCCCCAACCATTATGAATTAGGATTTTATACTTAAAGAAAAAGAATTATAAAAAACAAAATAAAACTCAATCACAAAATGAGAAATAATTGTTATGAAAATTGAACATGACAACATTAAGCTTTTATATATCAATATGTCCAACATAATTTTGAAGATTCATTAGGAGATATTCTGAACGCATAAAAAATTATTTTTTGACAATATTTTCATTTGAATAAGAAATTAATAAACTAGCTTACTTTTAAATTTAAATTAGCATTATAAGAAATCAGAAATTAATTTAATTTCAATAAATTTATTTTCTTAATTTATCAATTAAAGTATAAATTGTTATATATTTCTCAAATTGTAGTTCTTTCTTCTCCTCCTCGCTCTCGTAATCACTTACCCTATAAAAATTTAGATTTCTATAAGAATTCATTTAAATTACTTTGAATTCTGTAAATAGATTTTAAAATTCTTTAATTACTAAACACATGAAATATCTAATTATAGTTATTATATTTTTGTTTTAAAAATCTTTTAGTTATGGAAAAAGAAAAAAATCTATCAAATTCTTAGAAATTATTTAATAGGAAAAGGAATTGAAAAAATATATTACAAAAGAATTTATCCTATTTTTTCATTTAAATGTCATTTTATATATATTACTTCTCTAAATATATCTCTCTATAAATTCTGTACTTTTATAAAAAACCAATTCTAAAAAACACCACACAATAGAGTATTTCCTTTCACACAAAATAAGTGATTGAAAAATAAATTAAAAATAAAATAAAATAGAAAACTGTTGTCTAAAGCAGACGCTCTTCAACACAATGAAAAGCCTAGTATTGGGCTTATGGTTGACCGAAAATAGCGTTCACAACACTTAACTTAATATGTGTTGAATTTATTTTTTTGCTTTTGTTTTTCTCTAAACATATAATACTTATAATACATTAGAAGTGCTTTAGATTCTTCTCTCTCTTTCTCTCTCTCCTCTCTATTCGTATTCACAATTCTTTGCACACATTCTCTGTCTATTCAAACAGTGTTTTCCATTAGAAAGATCTCTTCCACCTATAGCTAACACAAAACACACAATCCTGTAGTGAAATCTCTTTTATTCTGTGTCTGAGAATACGATATATAAGTTATATATTCATTGCAGAATCAAAACCCCCACTCCTATCACACGCATTGATTGTCAGCAATAATGAGATGAAACCCTGTTTTGTGTCATACAATTCACAACACACTGAGTGAGTGAGTGGAGAGAGAGAGAGAGAGAGAGAGAGAGAGAGAGAGAGAGAGAGAGAGAGACACTTATGCCAAGTGATGGCAAATATTTAACCTCTCATTTGATTTTTTTATTCTCTCTATTTTCCACTTTATATATCAGAAGAGAGAAGAGTAGAGAAGAATATAAAAAACCCTAAGAGAAAAATCAATGAACACAACAGTTCAGAGGCACAGGAATTGAGAATATTTTTGGTCATTAATTAAATTCTTTAAAAGAGTTAGAGAACAGAGAGAAGAAAAGTATATTTAAACGATAGCATTGAATATGTGCTCAACAAATCTCATTGAATATCAAACTATTGTTTTGAATCGTGAAAAGCCATTAATTTTGTTCTACTATTTAGGCATTAATTGAATATTTGTGACACTTTTTTTGTATTTTGAAAGCACTCTTAAAATATTTTGAACCATCAATAGAGGAGCGGAATATATAGTATAGTATTGAATACAATAAATCAGTGGCTTATCGTTTGAGGGTATCATAAAAATTGAGTTTTTCCTCTCCTGTTTTGCTAGAAATATTTATATATAATTCAAATCCCTGTCTCTCTTTCTATACTATTGTATAAATATTTTTAGCTTAAAGTTTGTTAAATAGCATATGTTTTGTGTTGTGCAGTGAAGTCTATGTTTTGTGAACATAATATTCTGTTCACAGATTTATGTTATTAAGAATTTTTTTGTAAGAAATATTTTTCTATTTTTTCAGAATTAATTAATTATTCATTAAAAATCGTTTGTCAACTGAGTTATAATGTGAGAAAAATATATTCTGAAAGTAATATATTCTGTATATTCTTAACTGTATTAATGCGTTAGTAATCAGATGTTGTTATAAACCAGAACTACAATTATATATTTTATTTTTTACTATGAATTAAAATCCTTAAAAATTATAAAATATTAGTGAATTTAAGAAATAATCTTTAAATGAAATAATTAAACATTTAAATAATGTTAACAATTTAATTGATACAGATATTCCAAGTGTTCAGTAGTCGAGATTAGAGGTCGAAAACGAATATAAAATTTACTATACTATCCGAATTTTTCTCAATGCAGTCCCAACTCAAAAATTTTTGTATCCGATCCGAAAATTTTATCCGAAATGATAAATGGCTCAAAACTTTTTTTAGGTACAATATTACACAAAATCAAAATGTGAGCTACTAAGTAGCAATTTGTCGGTTATCTGAGTTGAAATTTGAAATGTAGTGATATTTTAATACTGTTTTTTAGAATTTTAGAGTTATTTATAAAAAAATACCACTTATGGCATATAATATTTTGACTTTCGGATAAAATTCGATTCGATCCGACTTTTTTGAACTATAGACCCGATCCGATCCAATCCGACTTTTTAGAGGCTAAATCCAATCCGAACCGATCCGTTTTCAACCTCTAATCCAGAGCCCGCAAAATTTTCCCATACATATACTAAGTGTACGAAATATTCTAAAGCTAAGACATAAAACAACAGATACCAGAAATTTCTAAAGTGGATTTTATAGCCCAATTGACCATAAGCTATGGCTATAAATTTTAACCCTCTAACATATCTAGTATTTATTTTAGAGAACTTCAAAAACACCTTGAAAATGCATTTTAGTCTGGAAATTGTTCATTTTTTGTCATCTTTTTATTTCATGATGAAACCAATGTTTTTTTTGCTTAAATCACAAACCATGATGTTGCTATTGATCTGTTTATAATTGAATAACGTACATTGGTGAAAATCTAAAGCACTACCTGGGCATTACACGCGCCATGTTTTAAATGATATTTAAACTAAATGAAGCTACTTTGTAGACTAATAGTGAATTAAATTATGAAATACATATTTCAACAAAATTGTCATGTTTGAATAAAGTTTTTTTAATGACTCAATATATTGT
>JAQFXN010000675.1:0-19535 GCA_034693365.1 Liacarus xylariae | reverse complement strand
CGATAATTGGCTGAACAGTTGTCTTATATATAAGATTCAAAGAATCTTTTTTTAATGTATTCTTTAATCTCGAAATTAGACCAACTCTTTGTGATAACTTAGAGCAGAGTTTGTCAATGTGTGGTTTGAATGATAGTCTCTCATCGATGAGAATACCTAATATTTTAGTTGATTTGACTCTGGATAGTAGTTTATGTCCTACTTTAACACTTATATCTTCATGAGCTCTACCAGAGAAGTCTATTAACATGTAATTAGATTTACTTGAATTGATTTGAAGTTTATTGTCGTTAAACCATTGATTGAATGAATCGAGCATTTCGTTGATTTTTATCTCTAGTGATCTATAGCTGTCAGCCGTTATTACAACACGTTATATAACGTTAATTGAGTAATTAAACATTATTGATTACCAATCTATGGACAAATGAAAAAAGGCGGGATATGGTGGAAACTTTAAAATCTGGACGGCTGTATATGTAATGAAAAATAAACTTAAAATATTTTTCCCACAGATATATGTAATTGTTTTACTGCAATTGCACAGAAAATATAGAGTATATTCTTCGGGAGTATTATTTATATTCTGGTTTTTATATGGAATCGGAGCGACATTTAACTACAGAACAATACTCAGAATCGTTTATAGCAATGTAATCGACTTTAAATTCAGTGGTGCGGAAGGTGCTATAGACAAAATATCATGTAACATTTTGAGATAAATTTAGGGTATTAAGTTTTTAAAAAAATTAAACCCCATTTTTACCCAAAAATCGGTTTCTAACTTGAAAAATACTAAAAGTTCAGATTAAAACCGTCATTTCGTTATACATAACAAACAGACGTGAATTTCGACGTTACCTTTAAGAATATTATGTAAACGATAAACCATAAGAGATAGAAATTTGGTTCCATGTGAAATTATGTGCTATTTTATAACCTCTATCTGATGAGTTTGGTCAAAATCAAAAATTGGAGGTTCAAAGATCCTATTTCAATTACATTCTTGAGGATAACGCCGACATTCACGGCTGTTGGTTATAACTAATAGAAGTTTGCATAAAAATAGGCGATTTAGTTCATAGCTCTATCTGATCCAATAGTGATGTACACTACACCTTCCGCACTCCTGTTTATTAACTTTTATGCTTGATAATTCTTTTATAATTTCTGTTCGTACATATAGGACAATGATTTTGAGGGTAGTATTGATGAATATATTTATATAACAAAAATGATTACTTATCCGATAATTATTGTACAACTATTCCTCTCCTGTTTCTCGGAATTTGATTCAACGGATTCACAAATATATAAAGTAAAGTCAATTTCATAGTTTGGCTTAAATTTGAGCCATTATATAAATGAATTCTTATGTTTCAGAAGTCATGTCCCGAAAATTCGGCCTCATTTTTATCACAAATAACATTTCAATGGTTCAGTTCTATGATATATACGGGATATAAAAAGCCACTGACCACTGATGATATGTGGGATTTGAACAAAGAGATCACTTCCAATAATATTGTTGAAAATTTCAATAAAGTTTGGTTACCGACAGTCAATCGGCAAAAAGAGATCGCATTGAAGAAGTCGTCGAAGACTGAGAGCATCACCACTGATATCAATCTATTGTTTCCAATCGTGAAAACCTTTTGGAAAGAATGGCTTTTCGTCTCTTCCATCAAATTCGTTGCCAGTGTTTTAACTTTTGTTAAACCATTAGTTTTGGATTTACTGATAGCCTATATGTCCCCAAATAATACTGATCCCCAATGGAGAGGATATTTTTACGCCTCTCTAATGTTTATATCACCGTTATTCGAGTCGATATTGAACGGTCAGTTCGAGTATAGGAATAGTTTGATTTCTATGAAAATCAGAGCCTGTATTATATCAGTGGTATATAAAAAGGTATTCAATATATATATATATTTTTTAAATAATTGAAATTAATTATTATATTTCGTTATTACCAGAGTTTAGTGTTGTCTAATTCTGGTCGACAGAACTACACAACCGGTGAAATTACAAATCTAATGGCAGTCGACTCCCAGAGAATCATGGACTTCCTGGCCATGTGCAATGTCTTATGGGTGGCCCCATTACAGGTGTCCATTGCCTTATATCTATTATGGCAACAGTTAGGTATCGCAACTCTGGCCGGAATGATATTTATGATCGCATTATTGCCTTTTAATGGTTTGGTCGCATCCAAAATGAGAACTAAAGGAACAAATGTTATGAAAATGAAAGACAAAAGAGTGAAACTTATGAATGAAATACTCAATGGTATCAAAGTATTTAAATTGTATGCCTGGGAGTCGTCGTTTAGAGATCAGGTCGAAGGGCACAGAGAAAAAGAAGTTAAGTCATTGGAAGAAATAGCCTATTGGAGTGGGGCTATGACTTTTGCATTCGCTTCGGCACCTTTTTTTGTAAGATTTAGTTCCTGTAAAATGTTTAAAAATTATAAATAATTTATTCTTTAATTGAATGAAAGGTCGGTTTATTCAGTTTCGCCGCATTTGTATTGATTTCTTCAGAAAATATTTTGGACGCAAATAAGGCTTTTGTTTCACTTTCTTTATTCAATATAATGAGTGAGTTCTTCAATATTATAATAGATATCATATAATATAGAGTCTTGACTAACAGATAATTTCTTTTTTTAGGATTTCCGCTCGCATTTCTTCCAAATCTAATATCATTCGGTGCTTTGGTTTGTATTATATTTGAATTATTTTGGATATATTGTAACGAATCTCTATTCCAGTTCTTAGTCTCTCTCCGTCGCGTCAATAACTATCTGAATGAAGAGGAAATAGACGAGACATCCATTCTTCATAAGGAGAATAAGGAAACACCAGTTGTGGTTGAAAATGCAACCTTCAAGTGGTCTAAAGATAAACAACCAGTGCTTAAAAATATTAGTGTAAGAGTGAAACGAAATAAATTAATAGCAGTAGTGGGTCAGGTCGGGGCTGGAAAGTCATCACTTCTCTCAGGTTTATTGGGAAATATGGAAAAAATTAAAGGTATTGTGAATGTGAGCGGAAGTATAGCATATGTACCACAACAGGCGTGGATTCAGAACTCGACTCTCAGACAGAATATATTGTTTACCAACAAATATAACGACAGGTTTTACAAAAAAGTATTAGAATCGTGTGCTTTAGAACCGGATCTAAAAATATTATCGGCCGGGGATTTGACCGAAATCGGCGAAAAAGGAATCAATTTATCCGGCGGTCAAAAGCAAAGAGTCTCATTGGCCAGAGCTGTCTATTCCAATGCAGATATCTATTTATTAGACGATCCGCTCAGGTATTGAAATTTGCAAAGCAATTGAACTTTTAATTACCAAATATTATATTCTGTGGCCAACAGTGCTGTGGACGCACACGTCGGACGACATCTATTCGACAAAGTGATTGGTCCCAAAGGAATATTAAGTCATAAAACCCGAATTTTGGTGACACACAGGGCCTCTGTGTTGACAAATGTGGATCAAATAATTGTATTAAAAGACGGCACTATTGCTGAATTCGGAACATTTGAAGAATTGATTGCAAATAAGGGAGAATTCTCTGAATTTGTTGCCGAATATATTATACAACAGTCAGAGACAGACGTTAACGAAGAAGAATTGGAATTAATGGAAGAGTTGAAGAAACAGGTGAAACCGTTTATCGAAAGATCAATGTCTATGATATCAGAGGTCTCAAGAGCTGAAAGTGATATCAGAAGACGTTATTCAATGAGATCTTCAAGTTTTGCCAGTTCTAAAGGAAGTAAATCTGAAACTAAAGACAATAAAACCAAAGATCGCAACCGAACCGGTGGTCAACTTATTGAAGCGGAAGCGTCTGAAACCGGATCCGTTAAGTTTGAAGTCTATAAACAGTATTTCCAAATGATTGGTTTGAGTCTCATTACATTTGTTCTCTTCTCATACATCGCCTCAAACGCCTCTACAATTGTTTCGGGTCTTTGGTTAAGCGAGTGGTCAAACGACTCACTCGACCCCAACAATGCCAATAATACCAGTCTTAGGGACTTAAGACTTGGTGTTTATGCAGGTCTTGGCATATCTGAAGCACTTTTCGTATTAGCGGCCAATGTGTTGGTCAACTTGGCCTGTATTAGAGCCGCAAAACTATTGCACAACAAAATGTTGCACCAAATCCTGAGAGCACCCATGTCCTTCTTCGGTAGTGACCAGTTGTATGCCTATAATAGTATATCAATTGATTTATTATTTGGAATTGATTTTCAGATACGACACCCATTGGAAGAATACTAAACCGATTCTCTAAAGATGTGGACACAGCAGACGTGTCTCTTCTGTTTAGTGTTAGAATGATATTCATGTCTACGTTCAGGACAATAGTGGCGTTCGCAATGATAAGTCTGGAAACACCGGTTATATTGGCCGCAGTTTTCCCTCTGACTGTGATTTACTATTTGTTTCAAAGAATATATATTTCAACTTCACGTCAATTGAAACGAATTGATTCCACGAGTCGTTCACCGATTTATAATCATTTTAGTGAAACAGTCAACGGATCCACAAGTATTAGAGCGTTTGGCGCTTCGCAACAATTTATAGAAGAATCGAATCGAAGAGTTGACTCCAACCACATCTGCTATTATCCCAGTTTTACTGCCAGTCGTTGGCTTTCAATTAGACTCGAATTCTTAGGCTATTGTATTGTATTCTTATCCGCAATATTCGCTGTCATTTCTCGCAATACTTTGAGTCCTGGAATCGCAGGTCTGGCTATCAGTTACTCAATGAATATAACAGATGTGTTGGGAATGTTAGTTAGGGCTATCACTGATTTAGAAACAAATATTGTTTCCATTGAAAGAATCATTGAATACACCAAAACCCCGACTGAGGTATAGTTGAACGCAAATCATAACAATTGATATATTATTTAAATAAATTTATTCATTTTTAAGGCCGAGTTATTCGATGAAAATAACAAACCTGTGCCGGACTGGCCTCAAACCGGTGCCATTAAATTTGACAATTATAGCACTCGATATAGAGAAGGGTTAGATCTGGTTATCAAAAATATAACATTAGAAGTAAAATCCAATGAAAAGGTTGGAATCGTTGGCCGAACTGGTGCTGGAAAGTCATCATTGACTTTGGCCTTATTTCGACTCATAGAACCCGTGAGCGGAACTATTTTGATCGACAACTTAGACGTCAGAAAATTAGGTTTATATGACTTAAGGTCTAGACTAACAATCATACCTCAAGATCCGGCACTTTTCACGGGTTCTCTGCGCAAGAATTTGGATCCATTCGATCAATACTCTGATTCAGAAATTTGGAGAGCTTTAGATTCGGCACATCTTAAGGATTTTGTGGATACTCTCGAAAAAGGATTAAGTCATGAAATAGCAGAAGGCGGAGATAACCTGAGTGTTGGACAAAAACAGTTGGTTTGTTTGGCCAGAGCTTTGCTAAGGAGAAGCAAAATTCTTGTGTTAGACGAAGCGACGGCCGGTAAGGGATATAAAATGTATTTCTGTTGAGTTTTATTAATTCTTTTTGTTTTGATTCAGCGGTGGATATGGAAACGGATGACTTGATTCAGGAAACCATTAGAAAAGAGTTTTCTGAGTCCACTATTGTTACGATTGCTCATCGATTGAACACAATCTTAGATTACGATAGAGTTATAGTTATGGATAAGGGAGTGATCGTAGAGTTTAATTCACCCAAACAATTGTTACAAAACCCTAATTCTATATTCTATTCTATGGCTAAAGACTCGAATTTGGTTTAAAAAATAAGATAATTTATATAAATTAAGTTTTAAGCTGTTATTAATGTTTGTAATAAGTATTTAAATTGAAAATCAACTTATTTTCTAATCATAAAAATTTTAAAACATGTGAAGAATCATTGATTTGTTGATAAATAATAAATATTGGTTTAATCATTGCATTGAAATTATATTGAATGTTATTAATTGAATAAATTACAATAATATATTGAAAAGTTGTCCCATTCTCTATATTTGAGTAAAAGGTTAGATAACAATCGGACTGATTGTAACATAACTTTGAAAAATTTTCCAAACTATGTTATAAAAGCATTCAGTCTTTTTCTTTGTTTAAACACTATCAAAGTGGGTCACACTGTAGTCTACAAAATACCCTTCAATTTTATCATGAGATTATTCTAAAAAATTTTATCTAAAGAATCGGTTTTCAATAGAGTAATCAATTTTTATTTAATATTTATCCATTTAAATACAAATACAACATTTATACAATAGACCAACATACTAAAACCTTCAACAACTTAATGCTAACGATAAAATGTTTAAGTTAATACAAAAAGATAAATTTTACCAAGTTAGATTTTTGAAATCAGAAATACAGTTGCTGAGTGTGAATCGTAAGTATGAAATTGATGAATACTCTTGCGATTTAGAATAAAATGCATTAATAATTAAGACACCAAGTTGGAAATAAAATGATGTTTTTCAAAAACATTTTTAAGAAATCTCAAAAACAAAAAAAACACATTTCAAATAAAAGGATTTTTAAAATTTTGCCTTTATAATGCTGGATACATTTTAGCAGAGGTGGCCAAGGGAGAGGATATAGCCTAAATACGTATCTGACTGAGATTTTTCAAAATACCACCGCTGACTTTTTTGTGAAAATTTTCTCAAAATACCACTACCTATACCCCTGACTCTGCAGAACTTGGCTACCCCTGCATTATAAAGTACTACAAAATCAACACTTAATTTACACTATTTTATTTGAGTTTCACTAAATATCGAATTAAAGAATTTTAAATAATATCTTTTGATGAAGTGATCAAAATATTTTTTCATGATTTAAATGAAGAATTCTTTCAGAAATATATAAAAATCATGGAATATTTTATGATTCAATTCATAAAATTTAGATCATTCTATCATTTGTTCAAATCTCTGAATAATATTATTATAAATTAATTTGAATTATATATCAATAAAATATATAATTTAATTAGGAATTCGTTGTCTCGAACTGACGGGTAATGACTGAAAATAATTTTCTAAAAGTTGTGAAAAATCTTTTAAACAACATTTGATTAGAGGAAGCATTTTATTACATTTGGCCCTTTCAATATGTCCGCATCCAAACCCTCCCTCGGCGTCAGAATCGACCAACACTTCGGTCAAACAGCAAAGTCGAGCGCGAAGTAGTCTATCAGTAGACCACTCGTCACACATGGACTGATTGAATGCCTCACACTTTGCACGCGAGGCTGACTTTATGAATGAGAATCGATTAGATGTTCGAGTTGTGGTCGATTCCACTCCAGAACTGTCTGTGGTTTGCGAATCGTTGCCAATATTGAAATTTTCAGTCGATTGAGTCGTAAATATCGTTTCATTAATTCCTTTACCATTGTTTGTATTGGTTTCCAATTCTATAATACTCTTATTATAGATCTCATCGAAGATGTCTTTATCCGATCGATTGTCATTCGGTCTCAAAAAGTCCAGTATTTTCCATTCGTCCTCTTTTTTATTCAAAGTATTATTATATTCATTCTTTATATCATTAGATTCAGTGGTCAATTGATTTACATCAACCAAATCGATCGGTTCGTCACCACTTCCAGAACCACTGCCCTCTTCGGCCACAATCGATAAATCATTAGTATCTGTATTCTGAAAGGCAAACACCTCTTCATCTTTCAAATCAACAAAACTGGTATTCAATTCGGTATTCTTTGATTCACCCAATTCTTCATTTAATGTCCGATCGAATGTCAGATTAATTGAGCTTATGTTCAAATTTATGAGATTTGAGGTCTCAGTGCTTAGATTGGCTGAAACAGTGTCAGTGGTTGTCGTCGGAGTCGTATCTATTGAGTCACACGTCTCACCACAAGGATTGTCAAAATAAGTGGACAGAAGAGCCGCTTGAAGTATGGGCTGTTGGGCGTGGATTATACTCAAAGGGAAAGGTATGTAATACGTCAATAGACCACATCTGAAGATAATTAAAGTAAACTATTTATAACTTATTAACAATTGATAACAAATAATGAATTAAATGACAAATAAGTGGGAATTTATTTTTATCCCAATTTAAATACCTGTCATATATGAACAAATCATCTTTTCCCCCGTCCAACACATTCCACACCAATTCATCGTCGCTTTCCTGATAGACACTAAAAGATACTTTCATTGAAAGCTCTTTTAAACTTTGTTTTGCATCAAAATCTTTTGAATTAACAATAATAAAGTGAATGTCTTTTAGTCCAGACTTTTTCAGAAATCTCAACATATTTTCCAAACTCGAGGCCTGTTTTAGTCCGAACCGATACGAGGCGTTAATAAGTGTAACCAATGTTATGTTACCCAATGACTCTCGCATAGGATCAGTTCCATTATTGACTGTCCATTTTGGCGGTGGATTACATAAAAGTGCTTTCGATTCGACCATTAGTTTAGATAATTGGGTACCGAATAGAGTCAAACAAATTAAGAACAAAGTTATTCTAAATTTACTCATGACTTGAAAAGTTATCGCAAAAATTCCAAATTTATAAGTATTTAAAAATCAAATTTGATGTACAAAATATCACTTATAGTTAAGAATCATATCGTTATTTAAATGAACAAAAATATCAGATATATTACGCATTGATTGTGATTAAGAGACGCGCAGTCTTCTAGTTCTGTGCAAATAGTTATTTAAAAGCAAATCAATTTAGACTTTTATCATTGAATAACACTATTTATTAGATCTCTCGTTGAACTTCAGACCCAAAAGATTATCAAAAATTAGTTATTTCGTTAAGATTTGAACTCAATTTTAAGAAATAAAACTTTTTATTATAGAAATATTTCAAGATTTTCATTGAAATCAATGCAAACCTATTGATAAGAATTTATAAATAAACAAACTATAAATGCACAATTAAGATGAGCTCATATAAATAGATGAATCATAAATAATTCACATTGATTCCTGTACCTTTGTGAATATATCCAATTGTGAAAGTTCATCAACAATTACCATGATCATGATATTAGATCAATATTATTAATTATTCATTGCCTGTAAATATTAAGAAATATTTGTTAGCCTTGTGTTATAGTTATTGTAATATACAATGCAATTGATTGTTTAAAGTGTGATTTACAATTTGCACTGGAACAATGTATTAATCAATTATGTAATCGAGGGTAATTGGATGGTCCGTTCAGTTCGATTGTGATAGACTTTTGTGTTTTTATAATTAAAAGCACTTTAATCAAGGCTGAAATATTTATTCATATTATACATTTATCTAACCTTGTAAAGTTTTAGAAACATTTAAAAGTGATACAGTATGTCAATTACTACATAATTATTTTGAATTTTTGAACAAAATAAAAATTCAATATTTTTTCAGGCGTACGTTTGTGCGCATTCTAGATTAAATACATTGCAGAAGGTATTCGTGGTTCAGCTCTTTTTTTGGGAATCACGAAAAAACATCAAACTGTGCAAAGAAGTTGTGCACAGAATGTGAGTTTAAAATAGCTCTGAGCAAATTGTGAAAATCTGAAAAGCGGCTGATATGATACCAATAATCAATATGTCAAAGATTATTTCCAAAATTCAAAGTATAAATTGATGGGTGAAAAGGGTAGTTAACTAATGGATGCAATGCTCAATGCAGAGTACAGAACAGTGGGACAAAAGTTTAGAACAGGGGGTAATTCGTGGGAAATTCGGTAACGCCTCGACCAAAAAATTAAATTTCAGAAATAGGTCCCGAATTTTTGGACGTCTGGCGAGCGCTGAAACCCTTCGGCGGCGATATTCGGAGATCTTGTGTGAAGGGCCAGAGCGGGGGAACGGCCATAATTCTCGGGATCTCGAAGATAGCGGTTAACTGTGCGGTGATGGCCGTTATGGCCGATATCCCGTGCAATGGCCGCTCCACTATTTTTTCCGTTTGCCGAAGGATTTATATTTGAGCCCCTCCTCACTCGACAGTTCCTTGTTTGGGCCCATTTCGCACTCAGACTTTTTTAAAGTTGATTTTAAACTTTAATTGAAAATGTTTTAAAACAGTTTCAATTGTTGTTTAAGAAGTTTGAGCGCGAATTTGGGCAACGAATCAAAACTTTTGTCACTCATTAAACAAAAGCTTAGATAATTAATCTCAAATTAAGAATTAGAATTTTCATTTTATTCAAACTGCAAAAGCTCACAAGGTCATGTAATCATGTTCCAATGTAGGTCTCAATTACTATATAGAGAGATATGTTGACAACTTATAGACAAGATCTGCTTCATCTGGATCTTTATTTTGAACATATAGTAAGAATAAAGTTAATAAGTTAAAATCTATTTCTGATCAATAAATATAGGTTAATAAAGATAGAGATTACAAAATTTGGTTATCAAACGCAGAATGCAGTATAAGTTGACCAAATATTACATAGAATTTAATCAAATTTGTAAAATTTTATTGAATATTAAAGAAATGTGTTTTCGGTGTAACCTCTATCCTGGATAGACTTGGATTTATTAGTCATAAATTGATTTAAACTTATTAACTTTTTTTCTTACTACTGTATATGTTCGAATTAATAATACAGATAGAGGCAGATCTTGTCACTAAGTTGTCAACACACCTCTCGATATAGTTTTGTTATTTGATATCTGTACTTCGTCAAAGATCCTGGATAGACATCCCAAGGGAGTCAAAAGCACTGTTTATACTATGAAAGCATATTTTAGACTATGAAGACTAATTAAATTTAAATACAATATTTAGTTGTTGAGCCCATTATGATATTAAGATGAACTTTATATAACTCATAAATACCACTAGATTTTTATAAAACTTCACACCAAATATTATAATAATTCATTAGAAAAGTGCCAGGGTGGGCACTCTCTACGTTTTGGTGGACAAATTTTTGATTTGAATATCAAGTAAACAAAAATTTTAATCATGTTTTCATAAAAAGTTATTTTTATTATAAAAAAATCATTTAAAATATTGTGAAGTAATTCGATATAAGAATCGAATAAATAAATAATTGAAATTAATTCAATGAGAAGTGATTTAAAAGAGTTTATTCTTTATGTTTGACTCCATCTCTGGACTTATGTTTGCGCTTATGTCTAGATTTGTGTTTAGCTCTTCTCTGATCCTCGCTATCACTGTCTGTACTCTTATGTCTTCGATGTCTTCCTTTACTTCTACTTCTGCTTCGTTTATGACTCGAATCGGATGAACTCGAGCTCCGATGCCTTCGTTTACTTGTTTTGTGATGTGATTTGTATTTCTTTTTATGTCTTCGAATAAACCAATTAATTATAATTCAAATCAAAATACAGTAAATCATTGAGTGTTTTGACGAATACATACTTTTTGACTCGTTTTTCATCCGAATGTTTGGCTCCAATTGATTGTGTCTTCAGATCTGATTGCGATTGTTGTGAAGTATTGGCCACACTTTGAGACAAATTCTTTGCCATCTCTTCATCGCTATCGGTGTCAGAACTGGTGGAACTCACGTCTAGTACTATATCTTGGGTTGGATTCACTCGAAAGAAGTTTCGGCACTGATATGTGAAGTGTCCGGCTGTACAACACGTGATTGATATGCAATCATATAATAAATAAATGTTAATTAAATTAAAAGAACTATATTTTCATTCAAATAAATTTATAAAACATCGCAAACATATCACTGAATATCACTGAATCGCTATTTTAACCTAAAATACAGTTCAGAATAGCATTATTTGAATGAATAGAAAAACTTTGGAAATAATAAATTGCAATCAATACTAACGATAACCACATTTAACACAAGCGGCGCGTATTTGACTGCTGTTTGACTGATGAGACAGTTTGGCCATTATTTCTGCTCAATTGGAGTCCAATTAATAAACAGTCAATTAATTCAATACAATTCACATTCAATTCAATTCAATTACCTTTCAGTGGATTATTCATTGTTTATGACTTTGTTTTCAATTTAATTGATTTCAATTTCAAATAATTATAATTTAAATTCAATTATTAGTAAATCGACTGTAATTCACAATTCAATGATTGTTTGCCTGTTTTAGTGTTAACTATGAAATCATATGTTTGGCCGCTTTGAGGACATCATTGATGTATTGCTTATTACATCTGTTTTGGTGTTGTTTTTCAAGTTTCATAAATCATCTGATTTTTGTGTAGTTTTTAATTTTTAGACAATTTTATTATTTATTAATTAAGTTTTTAATTATTTATTAGATTTTATTAATTATACTCAAATGTATTAAACAATTGAATGAATGTCTTTGAAATGATTGTCACAAATGTATTCATATGTTATGCTCTGAGAAACCAAACCATTAATAGGTATTTACGTTAATGTTTTGCTTTAAGTCTAAGTTGTATTCAGACTCTGCGGCAGCCATTGATTCATATTGCAAAACTACATCATCCTTTATAGTACAGCAGACCATGTGATGTGTAGGCCAAATATGATATATGTTACTCCCGTATTATTATATTCCCGGAGTATAAAAAATGCATTGAGATATGTATACTTACCAACTATTTATATTTTTTAGCAAAAAATTATCGAAATAAGATTTATTAATTATAAATTGAATCTAAAAATGAAAAAAATATTAATTATCGTCAATAATAAAATATAAAAATTACACATAGTGTACTATACACCTTACAGATTTTAATCATAAAATATTAAAATGACTGCAATATATGTGTAATTTTTATATTTTATTATTGACGATAATTAATATTTTTTTCATTTTTAGATTTAATTTATAATTAATTAATCTGATTTCGATAATTTTTTTGCTAAAATATATAAATAGTTGGTAAGTATATATATCTCAATGCATTTCTTATACTCCGGGAATATAATAATACGGGAGTAACATATATCATATATGGCCTATATGTCATATGGTCTGCTGTTTTGCAAGATGAATCAATGGCTGCCGCAGAGTCTGGATTAAATCATACATTAATCTTATGGACTAAACACGTGACGACATTGTATTGAAAAAAAAACTTTAATCCGAAATAAAAAGTTTAATTTAAATACATATTTGAGTGAGAAATGAGTGAAAAAATATTTGACAATTTAAGCGATTTATGCGATGAAAGTGAGGACAGAATCACATGCATTGAGTCGCTGTGTATGAGTTGTGGCCAAAACGGTATGACTCGTATGCTTATGACTGAAATCCCGTTCTTCAGGCAAGTGGTGGTCGTGTCGTTCCAGTGCGACCACTGCGGTCACACCAATAATGAGTTACAACCGGTCCAGCAGATCGGCGAACGGGGCATTAGGTTCGCCGTCCAATGCAAAACAGCACAGGTATTGTGCCATTTGTTGTAATGTATAAAAAACTAAACATCTATTCAACAATTTATGTTTTGAATTGGTTTTAGGATTTGTCCCGACGTGTAGTCAAGACTGAATGGGCAGAGATATCTGTGCCAGAGGTGGAGTTCGAAGTGAAGAAACAGACGGGTCTTATCACCACTATTGAGGGTATACTCGACAGAGCTGTGGAAGGACTGCAACAAACTATTAAATTGGTTTGAGATTTATATTTATAACTAATTTATTGTTTGAAAAAAAAATTAATTAAAAATTATTGAATCCATTGATTAGTCGCCGGATTTGGAACCGGAGTCGCGACAGAAATTAATCGATTTTGTGCTTAAAATAAGTGAATTAAAAGACGGCAAACAGTGTTTCACTTTTGTTAGTATTAATTCTCAACTCTTTTTTTAAAAAAATTAAGATTTTATTTAAAAAATATGTTTAGATTTTGAACGACATAAGTGGCAATAGTTTTGTTGAAAGTCTCTGCGCACCGGAAAAGGACCCGCAGGTCGAATGCGATTACTTTATAAGATCTATAGATGAGGACAGAATATTAGGCATTTATGAAGCGGACGGTGGCCTCAATAATGAGGACAAGAAGGATAACTTGAAAGAAGAAGTGCTCCAATTCGCCACTAATTGTAGTAACTGTTCGGCCCCGGCGTTCACTAATATGAAAGTCACGCGTATGTCATCTAATGATCTAATCCTTAGACCAGAAAAAGTGGTAATTTTTTCTATAATTTTGTTTTTTTAATATATTTTTTGTTCTTAAAGAGATTCCTCACTTCAAAGAAGTGATAATAATGGCGACGAACTGTGACACCTGTGGCCATAAGACGAATGAAGTGAAAGCTGGTTCAGGTGTTGAACCAAATGGTGTGAAAATAACGTTTAAAGTGAACGATGAAAATGATTTAAACAAAGATGTGGTTATTGTAAGTGATTTCTGAATCCGTTATTTGTTTTTTTTTTACTTTTATTTAATCATTTGAATTGCTTTTAGTCAAACACCTGTAGTATTGCCATACCTGAGCTGGACATTCATCTAACGTCTACCGGTTCGGGCAGATATACCACACTTGAAGGCATTGCACATCTGATTAAAGAGGATTTAAAGACTTCTAATCCGTTCCTTTACGGCGATTCCGGTAAAGAAGAGATTAAAGAAAAGTTGAATACATTATTGGATAAGTTATCGAATCTAATCGGGTATACAATCATTTTGGACGACCCGTGCGGTAACAGCTATGTCGAGGACGCTATTGATGTCCAGACATATGAGCGTAGTTTTGAACAAAACGAAGAGTTGGGCTTAAATGATATTAAAACTGAAAATTATAGTTAAAAAAAAAGAAAAGAAAATAATTATTGTTTTTCTATATATAAACAAAAAATTCATTAACAATACATTTAATTTTATTGTATAATAATGTCATTAAATAACTTATAAATAAAATTGAAATATATTTTAATATAATTTTGTAATTCTAGACGTTGTTTATGAACAGTATATAAGTTTAAATACCGTATTGTAAACAATCAAAAGCACATGTTTTACATGTTTTTTAGGTTTAAATTTATTTTACAGTATTTTATTGTTTATTTGACAATTGATTTGTTGTTGTATTCAATGATTTAATTGAATTATGAAAACAATAAAACGAAAATCTATTGAATTAATTGCTAAACAATGGACTGAAGAGGAGGAAAGTCTAGGAGAGAATGGATTGGAGTCCGGATCGGATGATGTGTTGTCTGAAACTGAGCCACAATTAGACGGTGACAGCGAAGACCAGGACATGGATGACAGTGGAGACTATGTGGAGGAGGAGGAGGAGGTGATGGAAATGAGTGAAAGCGAGAGCCAAATCAATGGATTAAGTGCTGGAAATGAGGGCACAGAAGGAGTGGTAAAGAAGAATAAGAAGAAGTCTAAAAGGAGTGGTAATAACAGACCAACAGCTGAAGAGTTGAATAATTTAAGAGAAACGGAATCAATGTTTCATTCATCACTTTTTCGTTTACAAGTATTTGATTTTGTGTTCAATTATTTTAATTTTTATTAATTTTTGATTTTATAAAAACCTTTTTTTTAAAGTTAAACGAAATGTTAGGCGAAGTGAAGCCCAAAGACAAACATTTGGTGCGAATCGACAAATGGCTCAAACAGTTTGAAAGTCTATTGCTTTCACTTAAAAGTGGTAAATGCTATGAATTGACTGATCAGTTGTGGTGTAAATCAGTTAAAGTGCCACTAATTCAAGAGCCGTTTGCAGTGAATGGAAAGTTCTGTTTCATAGCCCCCACTCATTGCAAAGTAATCGGTAGCTATCCTTTGGGAACAGCTGTCGGACCCAAAGTATTGGTGGATATGGCAGTGGAGATACCGGCCCAGTGTTGGCAAAGACACGACAATCTAAACCATAAATACCAGCGGAAGAGAGCCCTCTATTTGAGTCACATCTCTCAGTGCATTAAATCTGAAGAACTAATCTCTGAGATTAAGTTCACGTACTTTAATGGCAATCACACTAAACCAATATTATTGATAGCACCGGCGGGTAAGCTATCGAAACGGTTTCGGCTCGCAGTGACTGCATATCCAGAGTCAAACGAAAAGGCATTGTTTCGTTGGAATCGTTTTACTCCACAAAACAACAACATTCGCAGCGATTGGTTGCAATTGAGTGACTCTCTGGCACAGGACATGCCGACCCCTATCTATAACTCAAGCATTCAAATGGATTTGAATCTAATCTTAAATGACGAGTATTTGTCGAAAACAGTGGCCGATTGTCAACAACTGAAGGATTGTCTGATTCTATTGAAAATATGGCTCAAACAGAGAGAACTGAAGTCTGAATTCGGTTTTATTTTATCTCTATTTGTGTGCTATTTATTAGACAAACATAAGTTGACCCGTAATTCCAGTTGTTATCAGATATTTCGGAATACATTGCTATCGATCGGTAATCAATGAAATAATGTTTTTTTTAAGTTTTATTAATTTGTTATTTAATTTTCTCAATTAAAGCCAATTCCAAGTGGGACTCAGAGGGACTAACACTGAACGACAACTTATGGCAACCACTGGACTATCAGTTGTCATATTTTCCGGTTGTGTTCATTGATGTGAGCGGTTATCATAACCTCTGTTGGAATATCTCTATTGATTCATACGATCGGTTGAGACACGAGTCGAGGCTTACAATCGATTGTTTGGACTCAAATCAAAGCAATAGTTTTGAGTTAACTTTCATGAAAGCAGTTGTTTTTGAACTGAAATACGATATTTTACTAAAGTATTGTTTTATTTTACAATTTATTTTTTGATAATCGTCTCAATAAATTGATTTGTTTTACAGGATATCTGTGCCATCACTACTGGTCTGCTCTAAAGTATCGGAAATAATTAGTGATATAACAGACAATTGTGGAGATATTGTCAGTGCATTTGTTGGACATTTAGTGCCACTTTGTCGCCGAATCGTTGGACAAAGAGTTTTATTAGTTGAGCACAAGGCGAATGACTACAAGTCTATAGAGTGGTCAACAGATCAGTTGCCGCCCCATCCGAATGACTCAGAGTTTTTAACGTTTGGTCTAACGGTTTGTGCAGAACATGCGTACAATAACATCGAAAGAGGACCTCCGGCTGACAGCCCAGAGGCCAAAGATTTCAAAGACTTCTGGGGCTCAAAGTCTGAATTGAGGCGATTTCAGGACAATTCGATTTGTGAAGCGGTTTATTGGGATTCGAAAACATTGGCCCAAAAGAGACAAATCATCAGTCGATCCCTGGAATTCATTTTGACCAATATTCTAGATATTCCCAACCAATCGGTGTTCACAACAACAGCACTATTGGATCCGTTACTTGAATTACCAAATCTGAAGTTCGAAGACGAGACCAGAATTTATGGAACGGGCGAAGAGATGGGACTTATAATAACACATAAATTCGATTCATTGGCCAAAAAACTGAGAGCTTTAGAGGGATTGCCGTTAACAGTGACTACAGTTCAAGCAGTGGAACCGGTGTTAAGGGCCACAGAAGTAAATGCTATTATCTTTTCTCTTATTATTTCTGTTAAATAATATCAAAATTTTATTCTAATGCATAGGTATTCCCACCGCTGGCTATGAATAGCGGAAAATCATTAAACTTTTTAAACAATAGTAATATTTTTGACATTTCGGTCGAACAAAGAGTTCCGAAATATTTCAAACCATTAGAAGTGATAATACAATTGGAAGGCAGTGGCAAATGGCCCACAGAATTGGCTGCCTTTAGACGAGTGAAGGCATCGTTTAATCTAGAGTTGAGTCAGAAGTTGTCGAATCAATTCGGACTAATCTGTTGTCCGAATATCGGTTTTGTGGATGTATTGGACGAGGGATTCATATTTCGGGTAATTATTGGTTCGCATAAAGAGCTGGTTTTGTTGCGACAAATCAAGACAAGTGAAGGACTGGTGAAACAGATTGAGAGCGAAGTGGCGAATGAGTTGGAATTGAAGACTGAAATTATGCCCAAAATTAATAGCGCTTTGAGTGCTTTGAGTCGAACACATCTCTGTTATGGCATTAGCTGTCGGTTAGCAAAGCGTTGGATCTCTTCTCAAATGCTGTCCTTTTATTTGGAGGAAATGGCTATTGATTTGATGATTGCATATATTTTTCTGAACCCAAATCCATATACAGTTCCAAAGTATGGGATTTTGCTCTTAATTTTGTGATAACTTTTAAAAGTAATTTTTTCTTTCAGTTCACCTATTATTGCATTTTTGAGATTTTTGTCACTTATTTGTGAACACAATTGGAAAATATCTCCACTTATTGTGAACTTAAATAATGAACTCAACGACCAAATGGTGGCCCAAATCAATGCCAGTTTTACTAAAGAACGGCCTAAATATCCGCCGATGTTTATCACCACCTCTTATGACAAACAGTGGTCGAAATGGACAAAGAAATGGCCCGACTCTGTTGTATTGAACAGATTGGTAGTGTTGGCCAAAGTGGCCAAACAAACACTTTTAGAACAAATTGTGAAAAACCCTTTCAAAAGTGATATAAAAGTATTGATAAAATTGATTAATTGTTTGATTTTCTAAAACTAATTGTTTTGTATTTTAAATTTCAGAGCATTTTTAGACCCGATTTAGATATTTATGATTTGATAATACATTTAAAGTCAGATCAGATCACAAATCAAATACAAGCCATTGATTTCCCCCCAAAATATCAACTATTGGTCAAAGAATTTGATCCAAAACTGAACCAAAGAATGCCAATTATAGACTTCGATGCCATCAAACAGTTTATACAACATTTGCGGAAATGTTATTCCGATTTCGGGCTCTTCTTCTACGACCGATTCGGGGGCCGAGAGATCGGAGTCCTATTAAAGCCATTGGTATTCAATAGCAAACCATTTAAAATCTCTGCTCTAAATGGCTGTCAATTGAGCTCTACTGCAGACAAAACGGGAACACAGAATGTGATCACAAATATTGAGGCCATTATTGAAGACATGAGTATTTTAGGCCAAGGAATTGTGACCAGAGTTGAGGCCCGAACTCACAACTGGACTCGAAATTAAATTATACTTTTGTTCAGAACTAATGAACGCATTTATTGTTAATTATTTTTTAAACTTACTTCAAAATCAATTCTTAAATGCAATTAAACAACAATTTGTTATTAAATTATAAAATAATAATAGTTTTAAACCAATTGTTATATTTTTAATGATTTAAGAGATTTAATAGTGTTTATCGATATTCTGTAGGAAAGGGGGCAAAGAGGGGGTGGAGTCCCGAATAACTGCTTGGGTCTCTTGTGAAGTACCCCTCTCTCAATTGCAATAATGATAAAATACGACCGCAGTTGCCGTTTTTGAATATATTTGAAATTCTGTTTTAATTCTGGAATAATAACAGAATTTTTTAAAATTGTTGCTAAATCTGATCAAATTCTGTGAAATGTGTTAAACATTTAAAACACATTTAAATGCTTTGGATTTCTGTGAAAAGCAATAATTAATTAACTCTACGGAATAAGGGCGGAAACGACATTTGAATTGTTGGACTATTTTATATAGAATTATATCTA
>JAQFXN010000674.1:0-19544 GCA_034693365.1 Liacarus xylariae | reverse complement strand
TCATAGAGTCCTCGAATATAACACAGTTTTCCAGAGATTTTGGTTCTGTTTTGAAACGTTTAGCGCAAACCAGATATACGTCTGGAAAGGGTTTGTTATTCTTGACCTCCGGATCGTCTGCTCCACAGACATAATGCGTAAAATATCGTTCAAAATAATTGTCCAAACATTTAGTGATAGCTTTAAATTCATGATTCGATCCATTGGTCGCTATAGCCATCGGTATATTGTGTTTATATAAGTGCTTAATTAGTTTATCGACGCCTGAAGTCAGCGGATATTCTCCATTGAGTACTTCCCTGGCCAATTCCTGTTGTAATGTTTCTCTTATCTTTTCATCTTTCAGTTCAATTGAATCAAAAAATTCTTGAATAAAACTACTGAATGTTAGAGCTGAACACAATTTCCCTATTGTTTGATTATTGAAATATATTTATATTTTTTAATTTAAGCATGTGTGTTAATTTGAAAAGAAACCAGAATGTCTTAATTAATCTAATATTGAATAAAAATAGTTAAATTTATAAAATGTAAGGATTTTATATATACTGATTCATAATTGACATCTCGTATGTCTTGATATTAATTTTTAGTTTAATATAATTGCAATAATTTAGTACAAATCTATATTTTATGGATTATTATATATTATACACCAGAGTCAGATTTAAATTGCAGGCGGTTTGCAATCTTATTGAACATATCAATGTATTGGTCAGTAAAAATTATATATATTTTTAATAATATTTTTTTACAAAATGTTTCTTTTATTTTTTTTATTGATTTTTTATAGTCATTACAAAATTTTTCATTATATCATCTATGAGTATCACATTATTAATGATTACATTATAGACATGTTCAAAAGTTGCATGCCGCCTGCAATTTAAATCTGACTCCGGTGTACATATTATCAGTTCATTTGTACATAAAGTTTTAGAGGAACAGAAATTATTTCAAAAAGTTATTTCAATTTACCCTCTATTTCAGGTAACAATTCCTTTCCAACACTCTCCGCATATTTTCGTAGAATATTTGCAATTATTGTGTAGCAATCTATTACAGTTCCACCCACATCAAATATAGCATGTGTAATTGCCATACCGTTATTTGAAAATTTTCAATTAAATTAGTTTATTTTATTTAGAGTTAACTAATATTTTAGCTTTTTATTATAACTAAACAAATGAAATTCAGCACTTGAGAGCGTTATGTTTAGCTTATATACTGTATACAAAAGGGATGCGCAGAGATGAATACAGATCCTCCCTGTTATTTTGGCAAAACCCTCTGGCGGCTGCGTTGCTCTCAGAATATTCGGTGAAATTTTTCTAAATTCTGTAAGAATTATAGGATAAAGCTATATTTCTACTGGGTATTTTTCTTGCTTTATTACCAAATTTAAAAATATTCTCTCATTGAAGCATCCATGATCTTTCAATTCTATATTCCTTATGTGTTCATAAAAGAAGATAATTAATAATGATTACTGAGATTAGATATGTTTATTACATGTAAAAATCACAATTTAATAATTTAATTTTATTATGCTAATATTCTAATCAAATGAAGATTTGGAAATTAAATAGTTTGATAATTTTATAATTTTTAGAAACTTTAAATTCACTAAACATTAAGGTTTGACATAGAAAAATATCCTTTGTTAAATAGATTTTCTATTTATTATTTACTAAATAGAATAATAATGACCTGGGAACTTTTGTTTTCTTTTGGAAAGTTTGAATAAAATTAATAGATTTGATAACTTTTGTAAATAATTTTTATAAATACTTTGTACTCTTATAAAAGACTATATGTGTAATGTTGTAGTTAAGTTATTATTTACTGATATACTATATTTACTATGCTAGTATCAAGTTGTGTAAATATGCTCTACTGTACTAAATATGACGTTTTTTTAAAACTCTGATTTCGAGTCCAGTTTCTATTAAAAATTTATTGAAGAAATCTATAGTGATTTTTCTAATAAAAGCATTTGGAGATTTTTAAGATTATAGCTGAAAACCAGTGATGTGATATGAGGGCTGTAATCAGATATGATTTTGAAACTGAATCATATCTATTAATACAAACTCTATAGATTTCAATGGAGTTCAATAGAGTTTGTATTAGAAGATATGATTCAGTTTCAAAATCTCAACAGCCCTCATATCACATCACAGGTGCAAATATAAATATAAAGAAAAACATCAAATTCAGTATCATTACAATAGTTACATTCAAATAAAATCATCTAAAATTATTTTTATTCGAATGATAAGCCGATCGAATAGTCATTCATTCAATAATATTTAATTTATAAACATAAATGACATGATAAACCCAGTATTCATTTACAAACTGTTGTATTTATACCAATTAACAGTGAAAGTTATATTTTAAATATATAATTTCGAAGCAAATTGTGTTTCTGGTACTTAGCTGGCTATTTTTGGCTATATAAGGTTGACGACCCGACCTGACGATGATTAGATTTGTTATACACTCAGATTCACAGTTTATTCATTTTTATATCTCATATGTAAGAAAGTGTTCCTGAATATTTACTTCATTGCGTAGCCCAGACCTAAGTCAGATTCAGTGCTGTTGGGCTTATAAGTTAATCTTAATAGTGAAAAAACGCGTATTTTGTTTGTAGTTTTCGATTTCTTAACTATCTTGTCATCATGTTAATATTAAAATATTTTTAATATTTGCTAATTTGTCCAGCATAAATTGAATATTCAATTTATGATAAATAAAATTGTTAAAATGACCCATAAATACGAAATAACTGCATAATACAGAGCCTTTTACAATGACTTATACATGATATTTGATTTAAGTTGAGAAGTTCACAAATATCATGATTAATAATAGGGTTGAGTTGTGCAATAAATATTACAATGGTAATTTGTTTGTTTAATTTTTTTATTAATCATAATATTTGTGATATTCTGACATTAAGTCAAATACCATGTATAAGTCAATGTGAAGGCTGAAATGCCAGCATTGATACAGAGTATAACTAAAATAAACTTGAAAAAAACAATGAAAAGTTTTAAAAATTTGGAGATTTTTCGTTTTCGTAAAATGCTTTTATTTAATTAACAAAATTAAAATTTTTTATACATATTCTAAAATTTTAGGATTTCTGAAATTTAATTGTTAATAATGTGGTAAACCAACAGATTCTGGTCTGAAATCATCAAAACTGTTAGCAATTGATGTGATTTTGTTGGCAATGCTTTCAATACTATAAACACGTCTATCATTGATGAGTACTGTTTTCATACCGGAATCCACAGCACCTGTAATACCAGTCATAGAGTCCTCGAATATAACACAGTTTTCCAGAGATTTTGGTTCTGTTTTGAAACGTTTAGCGCAAACCAGATATACGTCTGGAAAGGGTTTGTTATTCTTGACCTCCGGATCGTCTGCTCCACAGACATAATGCGTAAAATATCGTTCAAAATAATTGTCCAAACATTTAGTGATAGCTTTAAATTCATGATTCGATCCATTGGTCGCTATAGCCATCGGTATATTGTGTTTATATAAGTGCTTAATTAGTTTATCGACGCCTGAAGTCAGCGGATATTCTCCATTGAGTACTTCCCTGGCCAATTCCTGTTGTAATTTTTCTCTTATCTTTTCGTCTTTCAGTTCAATTGAAACAAAAAATTCTAGAATTAAGCCCTTTAATGATAGGGCTGAAGATAATTTCCCTGTTGTTTCAATATTAAAAAATGTCAAAATTTTTGTATATTTAAACATGGTGTTTTTGCTTTAAAAAGAATTTATTTCAGAAATTTACCCTCTATTTCAGGTAACAATTCTTTTCCAAAATTCTCTGCACATTTTCGTAGTATATCTGCCAATCTTGTATAGCAATCCACTATAGTTCCAGCCACATCAAATATAACATGTGTGGTTGCCATCCGGTTAGTTAGGAATTTTCAATTAAATAATTTTACAAATTTATTTATAATTAACTAAAAATTTAAAAATATATTAGCATTTCATTATACTTAAACAAATGAACGTCACCACAGATCGTTGTGTTTAGTTTATAAACTCTTTACAATTTATTTCTGCACACATAGTAGAATATTTTTTAGTACATTGGCTTAATATTATTATATTTGACTATCAATGACCGAATGCTTAATCTGTGTATCAAATAATTTGACAAAAAACATTTTGTTATAAAGAATTTCTATGAATTACTCAGTTTTGATTTCAAACTATTATTTAGTTGCCGTTCAAATATTATTCAAATATAAAAACATTAGCCAATACACTAAGAGGTTGTGTACTATGTGTGCAGAAATGAATTGTAAAGAGTTTATATAACAGTGATGTACAGACAGGGATACAGTCCTGAATACCTCCTGTGATTTTAGTCAAGACTTCTAAAGATCGTTGGAGAGGTTTAAAATATTGCAATTTTTTTATTCTGTATTTATTGATTAAAGAATATGATTAATAATTATTATTGAGATTAGATTTGTTTATTATATGTAAAAATCATAAGTTTAATAATTATCAGAACAAATGTCTAAAATTCAGGGGGTATTTGCGGCCAATCACCAGTACTTCTCCCATAGACGTAATGTTAAAGATTTTTCTCAGGGCAGGGGTATTCCGGGTTGTACCCCCCTTTGTCCATCCCTGATGATTATGCTAATATTTTAATCAAATGCAAATATTTTGAGAATATATAGTTTGATAATTTTATAATTTATTCGTTTTAAATTCACTTAACTTCTAAGGTTTGATATAAGTTGAACAAGAATCGTTTGTTAAATAGATTTTTATTTATTATTTACTAATTCTAATGAATAACAACGATTTTAAAACTATAATTAATTTTCTTTATGAAATGAAAAAGACCACCGCTAGTCATTGCATGCCTTGAGTAAAAGTATTATTGTAATCCATGCATAAATACAAATCTTCATTGATAATAATAAAATATTATTAATCATTTTACGATTTAACTAATTGCAAGAAAATTAAATGAAATATCAAATCTAACTAATTCAAAAATACTTTTTTTAAAATTCAGTGTAAAATAATTTTATCTAGTTTTCACATTTATTTTATATTTGCTAATACTGTACCCACATTTTTAAAGGTCTTTATCTCATTAGCATATCTTATCAAATAAAATCCTAAGATATGGATGAATCCGTATAATACTGTATATCTCATTGAAGTAATTAGTACCCACTTTATATTACGTCTGGATAATATTCTTTTCCAAAATGAAGAGAGAAATGGGTCACACAATATGTTTAGTTAAATTCTGTTAAGTTCTTACAGAATTCATCAGAATTTGCTTGAATTCTCCCAAATTCTGTTAAATCTGAACTCTGCAAAAATTTTATGATTAAAAAATACCTTGTTATTGATCATCCCCTACTCAAAATTGGCAATATGACATCACAGCCCGTAACCACATAATATGTTTTACAATTAAGCACCCCCTTGAGATTTTTCCTTTGCCAACCCTGAACCAATCGTGTAAAATAAGAATGATATGCAGATGAGATTTAATAACTAACTCTAAAAGAACCCCAAATTTTTTTAAATGTTTATATATCTTCAGCTTATTTTATTCTATTATGTCTACTGATAATTCTTAAGGTAAAAATTTGTGCTGATGGGGGAGTAGAGGGGTTTTATGGGGGTGCAAAGTATCAAAAAGTAGAAATACTATACCATTTTAGGACCTGATCTAAGTGTTCAAATGACACAATATATATATATTTGTAAATAATTAGAAAGTAGATCTCACAACATGTTAACCATTCTTCGACGGTAAGCGGTCAGCGCACAGCTGAGCCCCATTACAATGGACAGAGTCGTGTCACATATGGTCCAAAGCGTCTTAGCATAGCCACATATCTATGAGGTATACAATGATATATATATTGTGCCATTTCATCAATTGGATCAAAAAAAAAGATTTTTCAATTTGTAATGGAAATAACGATTGCGGAAAAGAATATAATCCATGTATTCATTTATTATATTTAAACATTTATTTCATTGAATTTACTATTACTTTAAGTACAGTAAATATTGTTTATTAAGCCTTTGAGGCATTTGATTGTAATTCGCGCTTCGAATCGATTCAGTTTATGAACACTTCATCGATGAGAACGAAAGCGACTCATCAGATGAGGTGAGAGTAAAATGAGAAATAAGGATAGAAGGAGTGATAATTAGAAAGAGTTGAGAAGAGAAGTAAAATAAGAGTACTTTTAGATTAGATTTGAAGTGAGAGTTGAACTGAAGGGAAGTCGAGTTGAGATCGATTCGAAACGTGGATTAGTTTAATTGTTAATTAATTATTACTTTAAGAATACTTTTCTAATTCAGTTTGAAGGCAATTGAATTGCATTACATTTAAGTTTTATAAATAAATACATTTTGAAGTTTGAAATAAGTTTTATTTGACTCAACGAACCCCTAATCGATTAGCGACCACTCACTAGTGGTCTCACAAGTGAGCGCCAGACGGCACATCGCCTCTCGTATACGGGAGTCGGCTTTTAGAAACGAAATAGAGTTACTACTGGAGTAGGTGTTCCCCCCAACCACTCGAGGAGCCGTAAAACTCCATTACATATGATTTTATAATTTTTGTCCTCAAAGTCGAAATTTTTTCAAAATCGTAAATTGATTTACTATTTAAAAAATGATTCGTTAATTCTTTGATTCTTTCTTTATATTATTTATTAAATATTTTATTGCGTGACTCAAAGTCTAGAAAAGTAACAAAGAATGCTTAACATGTAAAGTATGTAAAATCCAACACTTTATTCCTTGCATCAGACATAAGCAAACATCTTCAATACATTTTTTTATTAACTCCGTTATCGAGAAAATAGGAGTGTATAGATTCGTTTCTAATCATCCCGCCTCTTATATTGGTTTAGCAGCTGGACTCTAGCACATAGATTACCGCCGCCACCCTTTTGGTGAAAATTGGTGCCAAAGTTATTTATAATTTCCTTGGGAGCATACGATACTCGAATAGGATGGAACCAGAAATGGTCAGAGGGGGAGGGGTCTAGGGGGTTTAGTGGCCTGTTTTAGGGTATCCTTCCCCCAACGGAAAATTTTTTAGGAGTCCCCTTCATGTCCGAAATTTTTAGCAATTCATACGGGTAAACTTTAAAAAATTTTGGGGAAAAATGGCGTTTTGGGAGCCGTTTTTAAGGAAAATAGCGCTCCTGACTCCATTTTGTTTTTAAATACAGGTGGAATCTTAGAATTTTCGATTCATCATGCTTTGAATCATTGTTAATTGTTAAATCAAGTCAAAATGTCTGATTTTAAGCCTTATATAAACTGAAAAACGTATTTTTACTTTTTCAGTCGCCATTTTGGGTCGCAATTTTGAACAAATAAATCTCCCCTGTTATTTAAAAATTTACCCGTAACAGCTGTTGTTTAGATAGAAACGAATTCTTTTCATAAACTTTTCTTTTTATATAAAACATATCCATTCTGTGAATTGATTATAGAAATAGAAGATTTTCAATTCCTTCAATTCCTCAGAAGATTCCTTATTAAATCAAGAAATCAATTATTTTCTATAATTACTTAAAATACTGTTAAAGAATTCAATGCAATAAACCTATCTTTGAGATGACTACTACTTTACATTTTGTTAGTGTATTTGTATTAGAATTATATTAATTTAATTATTTCATAGTATTCTAGAGAAAACTTAAAAGCTTTTAGAAATCTGTAATACGTTTCTCGAAACTAAAATAAGATAATATTCGGTATATCTCTAGAAGTTATGACTTTTTTTGTTTCACAAAATAATATTATCCTAAGATATGATTCTCTATTTAGGATGAATAATAGGATAAATTCTAATCATATCTTTGGTCATAATTTCAAGTTATGATTGTTTTGATTCCCAAAACAAAATATTAAATGATTTAATCTTAATTTGTGACAAAATGTTAAGACAAGTGTTTAGCAGTTTTAGGGCTCAATAATGATTAAAATTACGTAAATTTTCTTATAATTTAGTGAATAAATGATTAAAAATGTTAGAAATGAAAGACTACGTAGAGTTAATACAAAAATAAATAAATGTATTTATTTTGTTATAATTTATGAGATCTTTTAATAATTTAATTTTATTTTTCTAATTTTTAATGTTTATCTTTAATCATGTTAATTTATTTAATAATTTTTTTCATATAAATTTAGTTTTAATAATGACATCAATTTCATACTTTAAATCACAAAAGCATTAAAAGTCGGTAATTTGTCAAAAATGTATCTTAAATTCGTCATAACTTCTCTTAAAATTATGATTAATCCTAAATGTTTAGTGAAACCAAAATTATTTTATGACATGATTTATCATATCTTTAGAAAAAATCATAAGATATTACTAATATTATCTCAATTGTTAGTGAAACGTATCACTGTATTCCTTTGATTTATTTTTGTCAATTTGAATTGAATCTGTATGTGATTAGTAATGAGTATTTTTAGATAGTAGTGCATAATGTTGTAGTGCCAGGATCAGAATGCCTTGGCTTAAAATCCTAATAGTAATCTGATTGCGAAAGCAAACATTTCAATTGAATATTCATTTAAAATAACTGCTTGTTAAACTATTGGTTAAAGTGAATGTGTATTTGAATAATTACTTAGTTTAATAAATCATTCAAATCAATTAATAGAATAACTTATATTATATTAATTGTAAACTTCTATGAACAGTACTATCGAATTTAAATGAAGTGCGGAAGGGGCAGAAAGGCTTCTCCTAAAGAAATATTGAGTTTTTTGCAAATATTAAAGTATTTTTATTACATATACCTAATTATTGCTAAATGCAATGCTATTAATTAATATTAAAACTTAATACTATTACTAGTAATATGTGACGTAATGTAATATAGCTAATGACTGAGTTTTGAATAACTAGAGTTTAGGTTAAAAGATATAAAATAGTCGGCTTTCAATAGTTTAATATTCAAAAATATTTACACATGAATGTTCTATTTACTTCTTTCTTTATTCAAACAATTTATATGTTCCTATAATTTCGTTAACCCTTTCTATTACTAATCAAATCAATGATATTTATTCAAAGCTCATATTTATCACTCATAAAAATAAATTTATGTTTGCAAAAAAATTCATTATTTCTTTGGGAAAAGCCTTTCTGCCCCTTCGGTACTTCATTTAAATTGGTTAGTAAATAATTTCGGTAGCAGAACAGAACATCGTGGGAAAATTCATCGTGGTCCAAAACATCGTGAACCAAATAATCGAGGGAAAATTCATCGTCAATTAAATTTGGTCATTAATTACACTAAATCAATAGTATTAATTAATTTTTATTTAATCTAGGTTAGGTTAGTTTAGGTTAGGTGAAATACCACTCGAGCGGTAGCGAGCTAATTACTATTGAAATTTAGCCAAATTTAATTGACGATGAATCGTCTCACGATGAATTTTCCCCTCGATTATTTGGTTCAAGATGATTTGGCACACAATGAATTGACCCAACGGCTCGAAGAATAGCGGATACGATATAATATAGTCCTACACTTATGTGCTTTTATATTTAGCAATGTATCAAATATATGCATTAGCAGTACTATATTTTATACATTGCTTCATACAAAACAATATAAGTGTAGGGCTATATTATATCGTATCCGCTATTCTTCCAGCCGTTGACTCAATTGTATACCTTGTATTATACAAAATAATTTTTTGCCATACATTGTATTTTTATAACGCCATCTATGGGAAAGTTATGCACACTATAGATATGGACGAAGTTTCTCATTTAGCGATAACAAAAGTTATGGGCTATAGTGTGTTGATAAGAGCTTCAAACTTATAGGGGATATTTTGAAATATTAAAATTCTTGCAGAATTTATTAAAAATTACAATTTAACAGAATTTCGACTAATTCTTCAATGTAAGGGAGGGGTACTTTTCGGCAAGACTAGGGGACTGTGATTGCCAAGTTTGCCAATTTTGAACTAGGAGGGGGTATTTTCATATCAACTTTTCAAATAAAAACTGTTTTTATGCTGTATTAAACACTTATTAACTTTAAAATCTCATCAGATTTAACAGAAATAAAGAAAATTTACAGACATTTTACAGAATATTGTCAATACTCCCAATCGGCAATGCAGGGTATATTGCAGGCGAGCTTATAGGGGATATTCAGGGCTGTTACAGTACCTCTTTCTCTGACAGTTCCTGAATAAGACTGAATAAGATATAGAAATTAAATAAATGATTAAATTTTGCACTTATTTAGTGATAAAAGAGTATTAATAATAAATACAATACAATGTGTTAATAGAGTTTAAAAAATCATTTTCAATATTAGTTAATATGAGTTAATATACAGAAAATAAGTTTAAATAAAATACAATAATTAATAATTTAAGTCTAATTGAAGAGCGAATGAACGCCACGCCTATGGCTAAGCAACAGTTTCCTATATTTAAACACTTTATTACAATTGGGAAAACCGCAGATCAATTGTTTGGTTGAATGCGTTCGGGTCTTGTGTTCATACAATCGGTTCTTATTGGCGAATGTCTTCTCACAGCCACTGATATCACACTTAAATGGTTTTTCCACTGAATGTACGCTTTGGTGTGAATTTAAATTCCATTTTTTGGGTGTTTTATAGTCACATAAATCGCATTCAAACAGTTTATTCGCCGAATGTTTCTCTTTTTTATGGACCAAAAGAATACTTTGGGTTTTAAATGATTTATTACAACCAATAAAATCACAAACAAATACTTTGCCAGACGTGTGACTCGCCTTATGGATGTAATAATTGCCTATAACTGGTGTCTTGTATTCACATAAATCGCATTCAAAACATTTTGTGGAATGCGTTTGCTTTTTATGGACTAATAATTGATTGCTTGTCTCAAAACATTTGTCACAATCTTTGAATTCACACTTAAATGATTTCTCCACTGAATGAGTCCTTTTGCTTCTCTTGTGCTCTTGTCTTGTGTTTGAGGTATAATCACTTGAATTGCTATTTAAAGTCTTTTTGCCTAATATTTCAGTTATTAAACTGAAGTTTGAATTACACTCTGTTTTGATATCGTTTTCAATTGCATTTGTCTTAAAGTCGTTATTAAATATTAATTCGTTTATATTTTCTTCAATTAATTCTTCTTTTATTTTATCTGAAAATTGAATTAATTTTTTTGTTTAATTCAGTTATTGTTTCAGATACTGTCAAAAGACTTTTGTTTTAATAACAATTACCAGAAAAGCCATTGTTTTGTCCATTAATTGATACGACATTTGACTCAACAACAGCTGCTTTTAATTCTAAATCTTTTGATTCAATTTCAATGTCTTCTAACGAACAGTTGTTGGACTCATTCGACTCAATACCCAAATGGCATTGATTTATATGTCTTAATAAATAATTCTTTGTTTTCATCGCTTTATTACAGCCATTAATATCGCAAATGAATGGTTTGTCCACTGAATGTGTGTTTCGATGATTACTCAAAGACTGAGCGCTTTTGAAGCTTTTGTTACATTCGGGCCAAAGACATACGAATTGGAGATTATCTGCAAAAACAACAAACAATTGATTCCAAATATAAGACAAATAATAAATAACTTTTAATTATATTAATAAATACCGGCATTTAATTCATTATTAATCTGTTGTTTAAAATTGGATACATTTTCACTGATATTCACTTCACATATATTTTCCATAATTTGTTGTGAATTAACTGAAAGAAAAAAATCAATTTTAATATTAATTTCAATACTAAATAATAAGGAATAGTAATTAGTTTAGTGTTTCAACACATAGTTTACCCGTATTTAAGCCATAGTTGTGTGGATTAGTTCTATTGGCTCTGAATCTAATGAAATCTCTGTTCAATTGTCGCAATCGTTGGACCAAATCTGCACTTTGACTGCATTTACAGCTATTCATCAAAACTAATGCATATTTCCTAAACTCCTCTAAAACTAAATTCAAATTGCGTTCAAAACACAACTCAAAGCATAGTTTGTTTAAATCGGATAAATATTTTTGGTTCTCATCTCTCGATTCATCCAAAACATCGTTTATTAATATATTATCCATTGTTTCGGTTAAGAGATTATTCACTAATTATTGTAATTATTATTTAATTAATATCTTGTTTTACAAAACAACTCACAAAACAATTAAATATCAAATTATTTTTAAATTTTTTTTTCTTGAGTTCAATTCAATGCATTGAATGCAATATTAATATCAATTCATATCATATTTACAGTCTATTTCGCGAATACAACTCAAACTAAATAAAATTAATGCTTTCATTACATAAATTATGTCAAACAATATTTTAATATTTGTTTTATTTTATCTATAAATCTAAATCCGATTAAATTAATTGCATTTAATGTTTAAATAAATAAAAACATTTCAAATATAACTTGTTTTTGAGAAACAATAGTTAGAGTTATTTAATATTTAGAGACTTAATCTCATGGCAGTCATGACCTGATCTGATATTCAGGTGTGGCCAACCTATTAATAGGTAGACTAGATATAGAATAAATATTCATGTATAATATTAATAGATGAAATGGCGGAGTTTTCAAAAATGAAAAATCCGGTTTTGGGACAGTTCATAGTATGAGTCAGGTTTGATCGAGGTTATTATAATACTGTTACAGTAATACTTACTGCGTTTACACCCTATTAAGTTAAGTTCCCATATACTGCATATTTTTCTAGGCTTTACAAACCCTTGCAATGCACCCAAGGCTAAGGATAGATTTATAATTCTTCTCTGCCCTCACGTCAAGTTTAATCTTTCCTAACGTGTAAAAAGGATCTTTTTAATTCTACTTTTCTTAAGGAAAAAAAGATTTTATTTCTTAAATAGTGTATTCAATAATTTCCACATAAAAGTCAAAAAATATTAAAGATTAGAATTTAATCTTATTATTCAATTCTTAAATATTTAGTATTATTTTGAGTTTATTAAACACAAATTCCTAAAATCATCTCAATTAGTAGACAATTACAGTAAAAGGTGTTTAAACTATACTTTAGAATTTGTTGTTATTAATGAAGTTCGGAAATATCCAACTTTTAGTTGCATTTTAAAATAAAAAGTAAAGAATATTATTTACCACTTGATTATAAATTGTGAGTTATTTAGAAAAATTTATTAATTATTTTGAACTCATCATACTGGGGTGATGGTGGGGTGGGGGTGAAAACAAATTTATATACTCTTTTTTCTTCGAAAGCGGAGATAAAAAACCGTGTCTCCGAAAAAAATACCAAAATACCCCCTGTGATGAAGAAAAAAAACTAGGAAAGGTTCATTTTGACAAGATATTTAGCATAATGGACGCCGAAGGCACAGTATTTTAAATATTCTGTGAAATTCTGTCTAAAGTTTAAGAAAAATAATAAAATTTTGTCAAATTCTGTTAAGTTCTTGCAGAATTTATCATAATTTGCATGAATTCTGTTAAATTCTGTGTGTTTATATTGCAAAATGCCCCACGATATTCCCATGAAACTTTGAGGCTTTTATCAGTACCCTTTATGCTTATGAATCATATATCAATATGGGATTATCTTTATTGGATTTTATAATTATCATTTCTAACCTAGGACATCCTGTTTCAATTAAATTGTGTTCAAAATACAAATTATTTAAAATTCTATTATTATCTTCTTATGATTCATCGAAACTATTATTATTCATTCATTTTGTATTACAGTATTTAAAATCTGTAAGTTTTCAAACCAAAAATTTTAAAAATATAAATAAGCTTTGAATAAAAATTGTTGATTTATTTTATACTAATATTTAATAGACACTCTTTACCTCTTTATGAATAATAAGTTCAACTAAACCACCTTGACACATTTTATTTATCTTAACCCAATTTTAATGTCCTGAAGTGATCTTAAAATGTTAGATTAGTATATTGTACTTTATACATTATAATTTAAATGGTACAGATGCTTTTTCCTAATAAGAGTTCATACAATGCATTGTTCCTAAAGATAGAAAAATTGTTAATGCGGTTTTGATTTCTAATGGTCTTGATTGGATTTTATTGTTTTGTAACTGATTGCTTAATTAACCTGATATTTCAATATTAGGACAATCATTCTTCTATTATTCAACTTGGAAAGTTACTAAATTTAATCTTGTTGAGGTACTAAAATTGGGTCTAAAATAGAGACGTAGAAGGTCCAAAACACCAGGGGTATTTTGTCTTTTCTCCCATTTCTGAGGTTTTTCTTCCACTTTTTGCTCAATTTAGGGGTATCTGTCCATAGATGTATTGTTAAGCACAAATTTTGCTAGGGGGGGGGGGGGTATACTGGGCTGGACTCCCCTTCCACATCCCTGACCTAAAATCAGCCAAAATTTTTGACTCAAAAGATATTCGGAATACAGTATTTAAATCTCACCCTTTATTCGAATAATAAATATACTTATAGTCACATAAAAAAATTTGTATTTTGTTTGAAGAATATTCTTGTTTTTTAAATGTAATTAACAAAAAAAAAAAGTATATATAAATTGTTATATAATTTGTAAATTGTATCGAATGTTATATTAAATAAGACAAACATTAAATTATTAGAAATAAAATGAAGAAAAAGATGTTTTTTTTACAAATATTTACAGAAATTGAAATTATTTACAGAAATAAAAATATTTTGTTTAATCAATAATATAAAGCGAATGAACGGTTCGCTGATGTTTGTTAAGTAGTTTTTTGAGTTTGAATACTTTATTACATTCATTCCAATCACAGGTGAACTGTTTGGTGGAATGAGAATAGGATTTGTGTTCATATAAACGCATTTTGTTTGCAAACCATTTGTCACATCCATTGGCGTCACATTTGAACGGTTTGTCCAATGAATGGACGCTTTGATGGGATTTAAGATTCCATTTCTTCGATGTCTTGTAATCACATAAATGGCATTCAAAGCGGCGGTCGTTTGAATGAATTTGTTTCTTATGTAGTGTTAAGTGATATTCCGTACGAAACGCTTCATTACAGCCGAATATATCGCACATATAAGGCTTGTCCAATGAGTGAACTCTTTTATGTTTTAATAGTCTTTGATTTGTATAAGTTTTAAATTCACATAAATTACAATCAAATGCAGGAATTTTATGCTTTGAAGACAAATGTTTTAACAGTAAGTCATTTGTGTCAAAGAAGTCATTGCATTCGTGACAAACGTTTGTTACAATCATTTTATTGTGAACTGTATTTAAATGTAATTCTAATTCAAACTGAGTGTCAAAATACTGTTCATCACATTTAGTGCACCGAAACTCACATGAGTTTGTGCTAATGTTTTGTAACATCAGCTCTGAGTCATTATTAACAGAGAATAGATTTGAACTATTAGTTTGGGTTTTGTCTGAATCGCAATTAATATTTTTATTGATTTTCAATAACTCTGTAATCAAACTAAAGCTCGAATTAGACTCTGTTTTGCATATGATTTCTGTTGAGTTCGTATTCATTGTATCAATTGATTCATTACTTATTATATTATTATTAATAATTCGTCTCTTCTTTTGTTGGTTTGAATTAACTGTAAATAAAAAGCAAACAATTTATTAATTAATTAAATGTTTGATTGGATTTATGGACAGAAGTATTACTCGATTTTTGAGGATTTTTAATGTATTCAGTGCTTGAGTTTTGCTGTTTTTGATTAATAGTTTTCTTAACA
The DNA here is from genome assembly GCA_034693365.1 of Liacarus xylariae. Taxonomy (NCBI): domain Eukaryota; kingdom Metazoa; phylum Arthropoda; class Arachnida; order Sarcoptiformes; family Liacaridae; genus Liacarus; species Liacarus xylariae. The sequence goes on along the minus strand of JAQFXN010000674.1, from coordinate 3,741 downwards.
TTTTGTAAAACATTTTGTTTTGCTTTCAATTCCGCGAAATCGCAATTAAATTGATTTAATTTCTCTATTATTTCCAGATTTCGATCACATTTACAGTTATTCATCAAAATTAATGAATAATTTCTAATATTTTCCAAAACAGTATTCAATTGTCGTTCAAAACATAAATCGTTTGAAAGTATTTTATTCTCTTCTCTCAAATCAATTAAAACACTGGTATTAACCGACTGTTCACTCATTTTAATCGAATATTTAGTTATTATTTAAATACAAAACACAATACTATTATTGGATTTAAAGAGAATTTAAATCCAAAATAAATTACAGAAAAAGTCAACACTTTTTATGGCATTTATTGAGAATCAAAACAATAAACAACACATTCAACACATTTGCCATCTATTACTCAATTATATTGACCTCAAAGTATACAATACAGTCAAACCTGACTATAGTGAACACAATTGATATTAAACATCTCCTTCACTATATCGGGAATTAATTATACGAATATTTTCAGTTAATTGAATATAAAAAAACTAATTATAGGAAAAAACAATTAATTATAGATTTTCTGTGAAATTAAATGATTTTTAATTAACAATAGTTTTCAATAGTTTTTTATTCATTTAATTTCTATCTATAGTTGTGTTCAATAATAACGTCCAATAAATGCGTAATAATTGAAGTTTAGTTCAAAACTTTTGAATCAAAAGTTATAATAAAAATGATGTAATTGTTTTGGATTTGGGTTTAAATCGAAGAAAATTATTAATAAATAGTTTTAGAGTAAAGTGCGAAGACATGTCTCAACTCTACTGTCCATCGCATCTCAACTCCGATCTGATTGAGGACTACAGAGCGGGTGATCTGATATGCAGTGCCTGTGGTTTAGTTGTTTGCGACCGACTATTGTTCCAATCCTTTCCCCACCACTACTCAGAGGTGGACAACAAAGAGAACACAACCGATGGCTCACTGCCCGAGCAATACATTCACCGATGCAGTGCTCAAAGTAGTGGTCCGTCAGTAATGACCACCCAATCAAATAACAAGAAGGACGAGACACCTGTGCACAGAACCATTGCTATGACCACTGGTTTGGGAGAGATAGTTGTGAACAGAAGGAAAAGAGAGATAAGCGTCAAACACAGTGACCTCATGTCCAGAACTGTCACCCATAGAGTGGCCCAACTCTTCAAACTGATTGTCGACGAACCCAGTCTTCAAGGCTTGAGTCTCAAAGCGATCGCTTCCGCCTGTGTTTACATGATTGGGGGTCAGGAAGGCATTGGACTGTCGTTCGACCGAATATCCATTGGTTATAAACTTCCGGTAAAACAAATCATTCTGTCCTACGATCTAATACTGGGTGTCATCACAACCAACACATTTATGTCCCACTTCTGCGACAAATTAAAACTTTCGCATTCAATACAAAGAGCGGCCGATCGTATCGCTGAACAGGCAATAGACCAGCAATTAGTTGTGGGACGGAATCCCATGGCTGTGGCCGCGGCCGCAATATATATGGCCACACAGTTATTGAAAGAGAAAAGAACACAGAAAAAGATCAGAGACATCACTGGAGTCAAACACTGGACTTTTCGCAGTCTATAGACAAATGAAACCATTGTTCCCAAACTATTGAATTAATGTATAATTTTTTGAATTGCTTTTTCATAATTTATTTTTTGTTTATAATTCCATTTAAAGTCTATTTATTTCTATTTATTGTTAATTCAAAGAAATTCTATTCAATTAGAGACAAATGTGTTAATGCTTTAAAATATTTATACTTAATATCAATAAAAACTTTTTAAAACTGTTTACTAATAATAATTACAAAAATTCAGTTTTAAAATAATTTTAATTCAAACAAAAAAAAAGACATCAAAAACAAAAGTATTTTATAATTTTAGGCAAAAATGTTACAAAAAATACAATTATTTTTATTAAATTGTTTTAATAGTTTACAATTAGTGGAAAAAAATAATTAATATTTGCGTTATTTTCTGAAATGCAATAAATATTCTAATAAGTACTCAAAGCACTAAAATTTTTACTTAAACTCTGTTTAAATTCGTTATGAATAAAGTTTTCGTGACATTTAAGACCTATCTCTGATTGAAAGCCCTGATCACACTTAGAACACTCATACGTCTGATGACTACTATTCCTGTGCTCTATTAGTTGAGCATATGTTTCAAAATAGAGAGCACAGTCCGGATGATTGCACTCGAATTGACTCATTTCATGTGCGAATCGATGTTTGGCCAATGAATCCTTATTTTGGGACAAATAATCGCATTTAATGCAAAACATGAATCGCTTTTTGTGGTCGTAATACTTGTGCAAAACCAGCACTTCTTCCGTGTCGTAGAACTGTTCGCATTCGAGGCACTGGTATTGTTGGGGATGTTTCTCAGCCTTATGTCCGCTTAACAGGTCTTGCGTTTCAAACAAATCCTGACATTTATCGCATTGAAAGCCGATATTCGGTATTAAATAAACAAACTTTGGATTTGTGTTAATCTGTTGTGGATTTTGATTCACTAATTGTGTTGTATTAGCCATTGATATATAGTTTGGATTAGGAATTGATATAAAGTTCGTATTCAAAACATTTTCATTAGTTTTGGGCAAAACTTTCCGCTGTTTTGCAATTATTTCGGATACAATCGGATCTCCACTTAGAGTACTTGACATCTCTTTCATAACTAGATTTGATTTACGTTTTCTTCGAGTTTTAACCGGTTTTTTCTCTTCTGTCGTCTCATATATTAAAACATTTTTGTCATTTGTTTCACGAAATCTTAAATCCAATCCTTTGTTTTGTTTTGATTTACTCTTTTGAGCTTTAATTTTAACAAAACTTTTGGCAAACTTTTTATTCACTGAAATAGATATTTAAAAAAATGTTTTTAAAATCATTTTAAGAGTAATTTGATTACTGAATACCCAATGGTTTTCCACTATTTCTGCCAACAATTTCCTCATTGATATCGAGTTTAATAACTTTTTTCAAATGTATTTTTTTGTAGACTTCGTTTGCGATTGAATTTTGATTAGTATTTGATTCTTCACTGTCTTTCCCAGCATTTGATTCAATCATTTCAACACTCGTTTCACTGTTTTCTTGTCTATCCATCAGTTGTTTGTATTTGTTTTGCGATTCAATTATTTTCTCAAATGTCTCTGAATTTTGATCGCATTTACAGTTATTCATCAAATCTATTGAATAATCTCTAAATTCATCTAAAATTGCATTCAAATTGCGTTCAAAACATAAATCACTTAATAGTTTGTTATTTTCTTTTTTCAATTCATCCAAAATATCGTTAATCAATACTCCAGTCATTGTATTATTGATTGATTGCTATAAGAGTTTTCAATAATTAAAACACAATTAAATTACTATATATTTAATCAAATAAATGCTTAAATGGATTGAAACCACAATCAAAACAAATAGACTTTATGTTTGCTTATATTTCTAATAATAGCGAAAAGTTGTCTTATGGGTCTCCAAATGTAGAGAAAATATATGTTTGTTATGGCACTACTTGTATGGGATTTATATTTCTAATACATACGGCGCCTCATATGTCACGTGACAACAACTTATTGCTATTAGGAGTTTATATAAATAGATTGTAAATATTGTAAATACAGTATTTATCTTCAAAGAAGTCCAAAACCCCCTAAGTTTATCCCCTATAAACATCATGTGATACAACT